>JAUMHM010008541.1:0-17784 GCA_032362435.1 Melikaiella ostensackeni
AGTGACTAAAGGTACAATAAACGGACGTTTTGTTTGATTTAAACAGTGTTAATTACTCACGAACCCTCTTTCGTAACATATACGTTAATGCTATTTTCGGCATTGTTGCAGAAACAGTTGACTTTTTTGAGTGCAAAATCTCACACCTTGTAAACGAATATGTTCTTCAAGTTGATCCAGAGAAAGTTGCCCCTATTCTCGAGTACCCCATACCTAAAAATATTTAAGAATTAAAGCGATTCTTCGGCATGGCCTCAACTCCGTTGAATCTGTTACTGAAGAAAAAACAACGTTGCTCATAGTCCGGAGATCAAGTCATGACCTTCGAGTAGACAAAAGCTTGTTTGGCTCACGCTCCTGTATTATTGTGCTCAGACTTTAACGTTCCCTTCGAGCTTCAAGCGGATGCCAGTAACACGGGCTTAGGTGCAGTTCTGTCCCAGACAATGGACGGTGTTGAGCATGTAATCTCTTTTGCTAGTAGGTCCCTTTCAGATGCCGAACGAAACTACTCAACTACAGAGTAAGATAGACTTGCCGTAATCTGGGCCATACGGAAGTTTCAGACTTACTCGGCAGGTTATCATTTTACGGTGATAACCGACCATATCAGCTTAAGGTGCTTACATATCCTCAAAAATCCTACAGGCCGGTTGACCAGATGGGCCTCATCGCTTCCAGAATATGAATATGTCATCATACATCGAAAAGGAAGTGCCGACAACGTACCAGAGGCTTTATCAAGAATGTACGAGGACCCTGTCGAGAAAATTAATCTTGTTAGAAATACTACCCCTCCTTGGTATTTAAGGCGCCTTATAGCTGTTTCGAGTCACCCCGGAAAATTTCCCACTTGGAAGATTGAGGACAATAAGCTCTGTCATTATAGACTCGAACCAGTTATTTCGACTTCTGTACGCGACCTAAACGTGTTGAAATTTGTTCCCAGTGATGAGGAACGCGAAATAATTTTTAAGGAAATTCATAATGATCCTAAATTCGGACATCTAACTTCTCAAAAGACGTATTTTTGAGTTGCGACTGATTGTTTTTGGCCAGAATGTTATCGAAAAGTGTGGCTAATTTTGTTAGAAGATGCGAAACTTGTCAAGCATGTAAAGTTGATCTAAAATCGGCTCCAGGATTTATGGGCCAACGTTTAACAGAACAACCTTGAATCGCAGTAGCGGCAGATATTATTAGACCGTTTTCCCGGAGTGAAGTCGAATACCAATATGTGTTATTGACTCAAGATTTGTTCACAAAGTGGATCGAATGTGTTCCCTTACGCGTAGCCGCCGGTCAAAAGATTAAAGACTCCTTCAAAAAACTCGTGATAGACAGATGGGGAGCACCTAAAGTTCTTTTGACCGACAGCGGAACAGAATTCGCGCACAATATTTTACGGTCCTATTCTCCAGGATTCAACATTTTACAGACCTCCATATCACTCCTCCATATCATCCCCAAGCAAATCCAGTAAAACGCGAAAATCAAATTTTGAAAATGATGATTATTTCCTATGCCGACAAAGATCATAGAGCTTGGGATACTCATCCTTCAGAGTTTAGGTTTACCTATAATACTGCATATTACTCCACTCTTAAGATTACCCCTGCTCTTTTAAACCTTGGTCGAGATCCTAAGCCGCCTCATTTCTTAAAAGGGGTGACCTAGTGTTATCAAGTTGTTGAAAACTTTCTAGCAAAGTTGAGCAAGAAGCCACGAAGTTAAATCCGTGATTTTTAGGACCGTATCGAGTTTCTCAGGTTCTATCCCACTTTGTATATGAAATGAGTGATTTATCTAATAATTTTTTTGGAAAAATTCACATACAGCTTCTCAAACCCTTAATAACTTCTCACTATAAATCTGTTTTTGACCCCTAGGTTCAAGCCTTGAGTCGAGACCCTACCCCCTAAAATTTCCCCATGTAAGCCGCCTAGCCCGTCAAGTTCCCTGTTAAGTATCCTAAGCTAATTTTGTCGAGATCCTTCTTCATCCCAGTTCAAGTTGTAACCCAAATCAAATTATCATTTTCCAGTTTTCTCAAGTCAATTCCTATAAAACATTATTTCATTTCATTTCTCTTACACTTCTCAATACTATATACTTCTATACTTTTTTTCAATATCCCTTTTGATCGACCGAAAATCAAGATCCTTAATTTGTATAAGGATTCCTGAATAAGTTCAGCTTGGTTTTGTAATTATTTGCAGCATTATTTTAGCTAATAGTACCTTGTGAATTTCTATATTGAGTTGTTTGATTATAAGATATTGGATAATGCACGTTTAACGATATTATGGGCTCCAGTCATGGAGCTCCATGCAGAGTAAAGATTTGCCAATGGTACCTTTTGCTTATATAGAGAGGCCTTAATCCAATTAATTTTATACAGTCAATTTTCAGTCTAGTAAAATTATTGATGCGTACCCCTGAGCGCTACTTTATATCATACAACATGTTTTAACATAACGAGCTGTTTCCTTTTTTTTATGTTAGTTTCACTTAGTAGTCGTTCTCAACATTCAGAGCTTCAATTTTCTTTTGTGTCGTGATTTTTGAGTACTAACACAAGTCATTTTAGCAAAATAAACGTTTTATTGAACCAGTTAACCCACCTTCGATTAAAGACCTGCCCGGTCCTTTCCGGGAAGAGGGGAGTTGTGGCATTGCAAAATTCTTGCAACTCACAAATCCTAATAAATTATAATTTAACGAATATTTAGAGATTTCCTGTAAACTTTCAGATTTTTTCTTAAAGGTCAGAAGCCATGGTTGCGGTACGGTAACTCCATGACTAGGGCTCGATTTAAGATTTTTAATTTAAAGGACTTATTCTGCTCGTTTCTTTTTCCTTCTAACGATCTGGATTCATCGATTTGTCTTGGGACATCGAGGTACTTCCTTCGATTTCGAGACTCTAATGAGATGCCATTCGAGACTTTTATAACAACCAGTATCCTTCGAGACACATTTCAAGCCATTTGAGTTCTCCCGCCCTCTCACCTGCTGTTGTCTGCCAGACTCAAATAAGTTGTTAATCCTCGTCTGCAAGAATCATGTTAAGAGGCCGGCCAGGTTGGATGTAACACAACAAATTACTAAAAATCCGCAACGACTTGTCTACGTGGTGTAGAATCTTTTTGAGACTTTACGATGAGAAATTCCTTCATCAATTCCCAGCATGACTAGTGAAACCTCTGATGCCCAGGCTCGGCCTATGTCAGCTGATACCAACTGGTACTGAACCAAATTCTGCAATGGCCAGCCAGAGTAACTTCAGGCTCCAAGATGTGATCAACTGGATGGTCCCGAGAATAAGATGATAGGAAACCAACCTCTATTGACTACCGCCGTGGATTCATAACGTAGTATCTCGCGATCCTATGAATTCATTGTTGAGTAGAAGTTCAAGTCTAGTTTTGGAAAAAGATCGAGATATTTTTCTGTCGCTTTCCTCTTCCTGGAAAGTGCCTGCAACTGTTCTAGAATAATCGTGGTAAGGCCGATATCTCTATTTGAGGAGAAAAGGAAAACCCCGCTCGACACGTAGCCATAATTGTGATTTTTCTTGTGAAATGTCGAGACTTTGAGAGACTTTTAAAAAAATAGCGTTACAACCTTATGAATTTATATTATCGAGTGATTATTCTGTCGAGCCCCAATCATGTGTTGCCCTGAACTTATATGTGTTGCCCTGCATTTATGTGCAACTATCGAATTGAACCCCAATCATGTAGTGCCCCGTATTTTCGAGTAATTGTTGAGTCGAGCTCCCAATCAAGTATTACTCAGCCATGAATTTCCCTCTGCCCCCTCCCCTACCTCTAAGTGAAGTTTACCATAGACTTTGAGCATCGAGAAATGTGATTATGGAATATTTTGTTAATTCAATTTCGGAACGTTTTGGAATATTTTGTTAATTCAATATCGGGATGATTTGAAATATTTTGTTAATTTATTTTAGAAATGTTCTGGGATATTCTGTTGATTTAACCTAGAAATGTCTTGATATCTTGGCAACTTAATTTAGAAGTGATCTGATTTTTTTTTATTTCAATTTATGTAATTTCGAGGTTAAGATTCATAATTTTGGGAAGAAAATTAGAGTCAGTGGAGTTAGATGAGTTGCTTAGATTCAGGTTGAAATTAAATGATGGAATCATAGTAAAATTAAGAATCGACCGACCTAAGTCAAGATTGAAAGATTTAATTATGGAAATTCCTTATTGAGTTTTGGCCGTTACTAATTTATTAAAATGAGGCTTTGACCAATTTACAGGTCATGTTTCATTCGTTACTAGGTTTCCGAAATCGAGGCTATGGGCTATATTGAGTTCTGGATTGAGTTAGAAATTTTATGTTTCAGGCATTACTAATTTATTGAAATTAGGCTATGACTAGTTCTGAGGTTATATTTTGGTCATTACTCATTTGTTCGAGTTAGGCTATGACTAGTCTTGAGGTGATAATGCATCCATTACTAGGTTTCTAAAATCAAGGCTATGGGCCATATTGGGTTTCAAATATGGCTACAGATTTCGAGTTTTGGTTGTTACTATTTTGCTAAATTTGGAGGGCTTATTCCTACAACAAATTTCTAAAAATAATCATCATAATTTTCTTTAGACTTTATAATATCTTGAAAATGACTTTTCCGTAGTAAAACTATTTTCTTTTACGTAATTCGAAGTTGATGCAAGGATATAAAAGATTCGTTGACTTGAGACGAATCGATCGACCTATAAAATTAATACATTTCATTGAAGATTGAAGAATCTATGATCATTTATAATATTTAAAGAATCAGTTTTATAGTAAAACTTTTTCCATCAACATAATTCAAAGTTGATGAAAGAATAGAAAAGACTCCTTGATTCGAGACGAATCGATTGACCTATAACATTAATGTATTCTACTGGAGAGTGAGGAAGTTATCGTCATTTTGGTCATTTATAGTGTTTGAAAAGTCTGTTTTCTACAGTATAACTTTCTTCATCAACATAGTTAAGCGGATGCAAAACAGAAAATACTCTTTGATTCGAGACGAATGAACTGACTTACTTGTATTTTTGTATTTTTACTTCCTCTAAAAAGAAGCAAATATATTTGCTAAGTAGTCGTAATGAGGAAGCAAAGTGCTCATTAAAAATGAGCACTATACAATTGTAAATACAAGCAAAGTCGGAACACTCGAGATCGAATTCACAGCTAGTTCCTTGAAATTACCTAGCATGGAGTACGGAGTAGAGAAGCCTAGCTTCCGTATAAGCTGGTCCATGGGCAGTAAGGGGTAAGAATATCGAGAAATAGAGGTCGTCATTACTGGGCGTCAAGCTCGGACGTTGCGTGTGTGTGCGATATGTGTGTGCCGGGTACTCAACCTCCATATAGGCTGCCAGTTGGCGATGAAAAAATGGTGCAAATACGGATAAGTACATGATTTTTTAATGTACACTGTGAAAAATCTGTTGTCCACGTGAATCAGTGGACATAAAGATACATTTTACAATGGATTGTTTACAGTGTACATACATATTAAGTTATATGTATTATATTTCAATTCAAAATGAATTTATAATTTTTTTTCTCGGAATTTTTATAAGAATACGAGTATAGCTTCCTTGTATTTTAGCAGGATGTTCAGCGTGCGGGAAATGCTTAAAAAGCGGGAATTGTACAGGAAATTTATTGGTGCAGGAAACGTACGGGAAATGTACGGGATTTTATTTTTGGAGCGAGAATTTTTTCATGTTTTAAACACAGAGCAGAATGATAAAATATACGCTCGATAATAAGAAAGCAAAGCTTTGGAAACAGGAATTGAAACTAAAAAGAAAGAACGTATTGAAAAAATATGAAGTATATTCACTTGTTTCTGAGAAAATAATTATTTCGATTATTTCCATAATTATTTTCATTGATAACTATTTTCGCTAAAAAATTGCATACGCCTATAGAGAATAAAAAATTTAAATGCACCTGATTTTTAGAATACATAGATGCCTGTATTAAAAAAAGAACTTTTGCAGATCAGCATACAAAGATATTTTGGTCATCTAAGGATTTTCTACTTGTTATACACTAGAAAGAATTGACAAGTCTAAGCAAATCACAAACAGAAAGGAAAAATGTTTCTCACATAGGCTCATCCATTTATAGTGGAATGCATAGAGGGATTGATGCCCCTTTGGAAAACTAGATTTATCATCTCATCTGGAAAACATCTTGTGACAACTAACAGAGTCATCTTCTACAAGGGCGTCTTTCAGGGTGACACCATGAGCCCTCTTCTCTTTTGCATCACACTTTTGCCACTATCTCTCGCACTACATAATTCTCGTGGGTACCTCTGCGGCGGATCTAATAATCACGAGAATAAGGCCACTCATATATTTTATATGGATGAGTTGCAGATCTATGCTTCTGGGACATAGCATCTAAAGGATGCTCTAAACATCTTCGAGGCGTACACACGAGAAATTAGTATAAACTTTGGACTGGACAAGTGTACCAAGATTCATTTAAAACGAGGACGACTTGCTAGCGTTAGCGATGACCCTAAATCAGTGAAGGAGGTACTCCGAAGCAGATACGAGCGTCTCCTTTAACAGATTTGGCCTTCCAATCTGTCGACGTTGAATAAGATATCTGCACCTAACATGCTTGCCGTCCTGGTTCTACACATTTCATTGGGGGTGGTTCCATGGACGTAGCACGAGCTCACGGCCCTCGATATCGCCACACGTGAGATCATGCGTATGCGAAAGAGCTTGCATATCAACTCGTCCGTTTCGCGTTTATACATCCCACGCCGTGAGGGCGGACGCGTGCTTCTAAATATCCCGTGTCTTTATGACCGAATTATCTTGGGTACAGCTCACATCGTGACAAATGGAAGAGATCCTCTCCTGACAATGGTCAGGAAGCATGAGATGATTGGCAAAGGAGCGTTCCTCTACAAAGCCATGGAGCAGGCGACCGAGACTCTTGGCCTGGATCTCAACATCAGAAGTGAGGAAAATGCATTACGTTATCTAGATTTCTCACTTCTTAAAGCCCAAGTGAAGAAAGCAGAGGTGAACAACTTCCTTGAACAGCTCCACGACAAGAAAATGCACGTAAGTCTTCACAGAAATGTAGGAAGCAGTCCTTGTCAACGTCATCACGTTGACGTTTGCTTACCTTCAATCATTCGGACTTGATTCAGGCACAGAGGGTCTAATTTTGGCGTATCAGGACGCTGTCATTTCCACCCTGGTATACCGGAGCCGCATCTCACGTGAAGAAGTTCCCAGCGACAGGTGTAGAGCGTGTCATGCACATTCTGAGCACCTACGGCACATACTATCCGGGTGTCCCACTCACGCGGGAACAACGTATCTCCACAGACACAATACGGCCTCAAGAGTGCTTTATTACCATCTTTGTCGCTCTTATGGTGATAACCGTGATCCTGACCTGCCGACCGCTCCCAGAGAGATAGAGTGAATTATCGAGAACGAGTTGTGCAGAATTTACTGGAACTTCGACTTAAGGCTAAGAGTTGTAAACTGGAGGCCTGACACCGTACTCCTTGACAAAGAGAAACGAACGATGTTCGTAATCGAATTCTCGGCTCCGGCCGACGCCAACATCACAGTCAAGGAGAAGGAAGAGAGGGGAAGTATCGAGACCTTATATGGGAGCTGAGGGGAGTGTACAAAGAATATTTGGCTGAAATGATTAACCTTGTCATCGGTGCTCCCAAATGTGCGAAACCATCACATGTTCGTGACCTCGAAGCCATACCCGCGTGCAAGAAAAATGCGAAGGCACTTGCGAGATGGATGCAAAGAGCTGTCATTCTTGGTTTGCACCGTGTCTTCAAGAGTCACGAGGGTTTCGCCAGCCCTTCATTGTGATTCCACCGTACTATGTGGTGACTCATCTCTCGGTCGTGAGGCGTGGCCATGGGTGTGATTCACTGCGTTTCTACTGGGAGCCAGTGTCATTTTCATGGACAGCTGTCAGTATCAAAATACATGATACATTCAATTTTACGAACTCCTAACATATTTTCGCATTGCGATACATAAATCACTAATTGAAAATTGATGAAATAAGTAGACAAATCTTAAAGATTTTTACAACTTTTAAAAACGGGTACACCCATTTGGCAGCAAACTCTTCTAGCCTCTATCTACCGCATCACTAGTGTGAAGTTATGTCACAGTGCCTGCGGAGCGCAGCAATCAGGCGCCCATTTCAAATTTGATGAGATATAGATATTTTCTAAAGAAAAAATTTTACTTTACTGTTTTTTTCTTCGGAATTTTAAGAACAATTCCTTTTTTGCATAAGAAAATTCGTAACGATATTTTTATTTGATTTTAATATTAGAATTTATTACTTAGTTATTGAATAAAATACTTCTGATGTTCAAAAATAAATGTTGAGAGACACATAATTTGAAGTTCCGTTTTATTTATCATAGTATGATATTTATTTCAAATCTTATAAAGGTCATAGAGTAAATGTCCCAATAACTGCGATACTCATATTTACGCCTCATACTCAGAGTAACATAAACAGAAGATCAAAAACTGAAAATTTATGATGAATTCAAGTTAATTTTTACGTTTTTTAATCGTTGCTAACAATGCTCATATGAAATAACTTTAGTTTCAGAAATATAACCCATAAATTGATTGGAATTGATTGAAATTGATTGATTGAGTTTCAATTGAATTTGCTATTATGTCATCATTTTTTAAAGATAATAAGGTGATTTTAAATAGAGAGACCTCACTTCAACCATCTTTTTACTTTTTGCACGTTCGCATACATAAAACTAAAATCTGCAGTAATAAGGGCGCAGGATTACGTACACGGTTTTTGATCATCCGCAGTTATGAGTACAAACATACTTTTTATCTAAATGTCAATTATTTCTGTATATTGCTTTATGTTTTGGTATTTATTCATATCTTTCATGTACCAAATACGTCCTACCTCAGAGTGAAATAAAAACATATTGTAATTATATTATATATCAGAAATAATAGCCAAATAAAGTGAGTCTAACGTTTGAGACCGTAGTAATTGGGTCATTTACCCTACAAGTTTGCATGAAAAAAAATTAGAAAAAAATTTACTTCTGTCCGAAAAAATGTCCGAAGACACGGGACATACTCTGAAATTTTTTATTACTTTAGTTTGAATTTAGCAGTACTTTTTTGGGACATAAAACCTATGAGCACTTGTGGAAATTTCGGTTAAATCAAATTGGAACTTTTCTAGTACTTTTGTCCCTATTTGGAGTTTTCAAAATTCTTAAGAAAAGTTCTTACTTGATCACTGGTGTGTCTCATACCCAGTACCTTAGCGGGAGTTTATTCCGGATCACAATGGGACTTTTTTTACTCGGGTTGACAGAGCTTTCAAAGACTTGTAATCCAATTAGTAAGGAATTCGTATAAAGTTTTGTATTTCGGATTTTGAATTTGAATGATAGAGTGTGTCGTATTTTTAAAATAGTTCTCTGTACGCTCACAATGGCGCCACTCGTCACATA
Source organism: Melikaiella ostensackeni (assembly GCA_032362435.1). Classification (NCBI taxonomy): domain Eukaryota; kingdom Metazoa; phylum Arthropoda; class Insecta; order Hymenoptera; family Cynipidae; genus Melikaiella; species Melikaiella ostensackeni. The sequence goes on from JAUMHM010008541.1 coordinate 9,563, forward strand.
ACCTCCTGGTAACCTCAAAATGTTTCAAATGAAATCTAATCAATCCAATTAAAATCTGAACCTAGAATTATTTGCAACTCCTAAAACATTTGTAAATATACAGTATCAGTTAAGGCCCTAATTTTATTTAATGTCAAAAAGTATTGATTCTTCAAAGATAGATCTACAATACGATAATTTGCCCCGGCACACATTTCAGTGATTTCGGGACACCCAAAAAAAAAATCAACGGCCCTGCTACGATGTACCCTGCAAATCGCGCTTCAGCCATTCAGATGTAAGAACGCCTAGGAACATTTTTTCCATGGCGTAAATAACTGAACAGTTGGCTAATTTAGAAAACGCTGACGTTTTATGCTGTCAGAGGCCTCATGCACACACAGCCTTAGGGCCGTATTGTGTGTGTGGAGATACGTCGTTCCCGCGTGAGTGGGACACCCGGATAGTATGTACCATAGGTACTCAGAATGTGCTGTTCGAGGAAGTTTTTGACCTCTGGTTTTTTTACCCGAACTTGCAGAAGTGAGGCATCTAGATGGAGTAATGCACTTTCCTCACTCCTATTGTTAAGATCCAGGCCAAGGGTTTCGGCCGCCTGATCCGCGGCTTTGTAAAGGAAAGCTCCTCTGCCAATCATCTCGTGGTTCCTGACCATTTTCAGAAGAGGATCTCTTCCAGTTGTCACAATGTGAGCTGTATCCAAGATAATTCGGTTATATAGACACTGGGTGCTTAGAATTTCGCGCTCGCCCTTACGGCATGGGATGTATAAGCACGGAACAGACAAGAAGACATGCAAGCTCTTCTGCATGTGCATGATCTTACGTGTGGCGATGTCGAGAGCCGTGAGCTCGTTCTTCGTCCATGGAATCACCCCTCTTTTCGTTCCACGTTGTTTGTAAATCCCTCTCCATACAGGTTCAATTTTCCGAGCAATCCTCTCGTTCAGGATAGCTGTAAAGGTCTTATACAGCGTTTTCAGACAAGTTATTGGCCTGCAATTCCTTGGTTTGCACAAGTCGCCTTTCTTTGGTAGGAGTACAGTGCGTCCTAACAACAGTTAGACATTAAATTAATGTCAAACACCTTGGATTTTTCTCCCAAAATCTTTCTCGCCGCATCATAAACTGAACAAGTGATGGTCCAGAGGTCGGACTCTTTCGAGAAATCCTTACGAAGGGCGGCATCCATTTCAGCCAGATCTGGGGGCTCAGGGGGATTCGCTAATCGCCGCTCTTCTTATGCGTCAAGTGAATCGGTGTGGCCCAAGGGCTGCTGAATGGCCTGCATGTGCCATCGTCTAGCATCTGCTGAAATTGTTTCTTTTTTGCGATGGCTCATTCGTCAGGAGGCAAACGCCGAGCCTGTTTCGCTACCTGCTGGGCCTTTGTGACAATGTGGTTACACCACATTACACCACAACTTCCCGTACTCGGATATTTGGGGACTGAGGAACGTTGACGATCTCTGGGCTGGAAATGAGCTGGCAGGTCGGCCTCGATTATTGGGTACGGTACTGCTGCTACACTGAAGTTCCATGAGATAGAACGTTGCAGGTTGAGATTGAGCGTTAGGCGCTTGTCGCCATAAGTATGTATGCAAGTGTCGCTAGCCGCAAAAAAGGTTCTTAGCTCGTCGGGTTTATTTTTTGGGGACTTTTTATTGACCGGCAAAAGGGATATGTTAGACCCGGTGTCGATTGAAGATACTGAGCAGGAGTGTTGACCGCGAACGTGGACATGTTTCGATCTCTTGGGACTCGACCCGATCGTCTCGACTCGAGCTGGGGTGGCCAGTTTTCCGGAGGGGTTGGAAATTGACAAGAGAAAGACTAAACGCATTTTTATGCATCCCTGCCGAATTTGTGATGATAAAAACAGCGGCCTCCTCTGGGGCACCTGCCTCAAGAACGACCACGCCAATTTGGAGGACGCGAGTTTGAGTGAAACCGATCAGGAGATTGATGACGGGAAGGACGACGGATCTCCTCGGTCAACTTCTCTAGCTGTTTGGAAAGTTGCTCTGCCAGGACGGCGAGGCTTTTCGAAGATGCGACGACGGAAACCGTACAGGCGTCGGACTGGCCCGAGGAAGTACCGATCACCATGGTAGATACGGAGAATTCTCCGGGCTTGACCACCTCTGAAACTTTGTTCGCGAGTTCGGCGAGAGCCTGAAGGCTGTCGACATTCAACACGGCAAGGATTGACCTGATCTGAGAAGGGAGTTGGTTCAGGAAAATGGCTTTTATTATGTCATCATTGCAGTCGCCATCGTTCAGATTGCGTAGACGATTAAGAAGAAGCGAAGATTTTCCGTCGAAAAGTACTTCGCCCTTCAGAAGCTAGCAGAGACGGGTCTCGGAGGAATTTGAGAATCCAGAAATGAGTCGGTTTTTAATGAGAGTATAGAGGCTTACTGGTTTGGGGGTCGTAGTTATAATGTCTTTGATGTGAGCGACAATGTTGATTTCGAGGTTGGCAATGAATGCATGGTTCTTAGATTTTTCCTATTTAAATTTTGGGTACGCGATCGATTATTCGAGTCACAAGGAACAGCAGACTAGGTCCGCTCGATAGAACTGTAGAATTCTTATAAGGGTGCTGCACGCGTCGAACTGAATTTGCTGTATTTCAGCAATCTGTGCAATCTGTGCAATCTGTTGCAAACAGGGCAAATGGCGTAGGCAACAAATAGAATGCGGAACCCACTTGAGCATCGAAACACCGAGAAGGTAATTTTGGTTAGGTGAAAGGCAAGAAGGAGAAATGCAGTTTTACGGGGAAAAAGAAAGGTGGGTCAGTCTAGTTAAATCGCTTAATGTTTGATAAGCGCAAGGAAAAAAATTTGTTCGCTAGGACATCTGCAATGACCGCGTTCAGACTCATGCAACGTCATACAAAAAATAAAAATATTTAATGCAATCTATCACGTGTCGAAAAAAATGTGTGAAGAAAGCGTAGAATCCAGTAAAAATGACCACAAAATAACGTTTTGTGCGGAGCTTACAAAGCGAAAAAAAGGAATCAAGCAGTCCTTAAATTTAAAGAATGGTGAAAGAGGAAAGAAAAGCATACTTTCCACAGACTAAGACAAAGTATAGACAATATGATTTTTCACGTCAGTGGAATAGCATGAGCAGAAATATAAGCGCTCGGAGGGTATTGTCAAAGAAGAAATAAAACATTGAGCTTTGCAGCTAGATAAAGAGAAAGAGCAATGGAAAAATGAATGACGCACAGTCTGGAAAAAAAAGAAGATGGAAATGATTTTAAAACTTGAGCTGCGGAGTTCTTAGTTTTTTGAAAGGGAGAAAAACATTTGCAAGATAATAATGAAAACAGTAAAATTGTGTGCTAATCAGAATGCGGAGAGGTTCGAAGCAGCGTGTCATATAGAAGGAGACTACACCTGAGAGGAATCGTGGGAAACGATTTCTGATAAATTCTGATTTCCACTGGCAGAATTAGATGACCTCAACATTCGAGAATGGATGAATAAGAATATATTAGATGAAAAGTCATTTTTATAATTTTTTTTTAGTTTCATAAAAAAAATGAAAAAAAAAATAAAAAACTTGCAGAAACTATTAAAAGTTTACTTGAAATAGAACTGAAATTATTTTGAAATAAGAATTCAACTCTGTAAGACACTTTTTTTAATTGAATAACTTTTCATTTTACGTTCCATTAAAATAATGCGTTATTTAATAATGTTAAAAGAAAAAAAATGAGTCGAATGTTCATAGCTTACATACAAATTTTTAGATGGATAAATTTTCGATCTTAACGGTATAATACAATGTTATAATAATAGTACTTAAAAATAAACTTAATAAATGTGCAACTTCAAACATGACGCCTGCGCATGTGCGCCGACGTTCTAAACGATTATCTTCATCTATAAAAAATGAAAATTTTCTTTTTGTTTTCAAAGGTCTTTAAAAAAAACCAAGCTTTCTTTTAAGTCCAACAAAATTTTGTAAAAAAAATGCTATGAAAAAAGTTACATTTATTTTTGACCTTCATTTTCGCAGGTTAAATTTTTTTTTTAACGCTTATAATCAATGAAAAGGGCGTGAAAAAGCCTTTCGAAACTATACTGGACAAAATTTGTTTGATCGCCATTAGAAGAGTTAATAATCGCAAAAATAGACGATATCCACGAAAATCCTAAAACTTTCACGTCCTCCCTCTCGGTAAATATTTATCTAAATGATAGAATTTTTCCTCCACAAACTACTGTCCAATATCACAACAGTTTGCCCAAGTTTGACACAGATGGGACAAGATGAGAAATAATGCCCCATATTTTGACAGGAAATATGACTGCCCTATTTGAATGAATTCTCTCAGTAATTAAAGCTTCAAATTGGTAGAAAACTCAAGAATATTTGCGTAATTAAGTAATATTATCAGAAAAATGCGTATATTAAATGAAAAAAATTAACAATAAACGTATCAAGAATTCAATACTTCGATTTTGGGAGATTGTCGCTACACACTTTCAAGAAATAGTCGCCTGTGTTGTAGCGATACTAGAAATGCAGATATGGGATTTAGTTTTTACAAAGTCTCTCTTTGTTTTTTAATATGAAAAAATGAGAAAAATAAAATGAAAATCAACAAAATTTTAAAATTTTAGTAATTAAATCTTATTGATAATTAAACTTTTTGACTATCTACTTTGTGTTTTAGACAGAATGGAAATGTATTTTTAATTAGTATTGTGGTGAATTATTACATTACATTAGATTACAATTTATGGATTTTCTACGCAGACAGTTAATTTTTTATCTATTCTGATTTTTCTGTTTTGGAATTATTATTTGGTAAAAAACTGAGATTGACTGCTTTACAGAAAGAATTCTCGATAAAGTGCAAGATTCATAGGGGTTTTCCAAAAAGATATTTGACATTAACAAGAAAGTATGCTTTGGTTTTAACAACAACAAAAAAACTGAGTCAAATAAAAAAGCTTTCAAAAATAATAAAATATATGAACGAAAATTTGAAAATATTCTTAACATTCAAAGTAATATGCAAAAATTGATTCTGAATATTCACTTGACCCTGCCTCAAGACCTTTTTGACCCATGGTTTTTAAATATTTCAAACGTGGAGATTCCACAAATGGTAATCATCATTTAAAGGTTAGGTGAGGGCTTTAGTAATAAATATGGGGGAAAAAAGTATATTCAGTTTTTTGGAATCATTAAGGCCATTGAAGCTAATATATGAAAATGACCAGATAACAAAGGAGAAAAATTCAGAGCAGAATTTATGGATTTGTCAAACGATTCTTTGAATAATGGTGTTCCACGAGGCTTATTAGGAAAAGAGTTGAACGAGGGATTTTTTGAAACAAAATTTTTTTTAGAAACTCATCCTGAATTACTGATGACTAAGGAAGATGAAGGGAACATCTCAGTTGCGATATTAAAAAATGTTTATGATCAAAAAATGATGCATATTTTGAATGATAAAGATAATTTTACAGTTATTCCGAATGATCTTACAAGAATTCTTCAAAAAGCTACATTCAGAATTCTAGAGAGATTAGGGACTCAAAAATGTTCAGGAAGAAATATTGAAGGGTGCGATATCGACACAATTCATACTAATCTATCCTCAGCCTATGGCCTGGTTAGAGCTCCTAAGGTAGACTTTCCTTTACGACCAGTTATTTTGACAATAGGTTCACCCACAAGAAAATTAAAAGAACTACTTATTAAAATTATCAAAGAATCACTGACCATTTCGGAAAAATCAATAAAAGATAGTGCTGCCTTCCTACAATTAATTGAGAATGTAAAAATACCAGTGTATCACATTTTTTTTTCTTTTGACATAATAGTCATGTTCCCTCATATTCCATATGCAAAAGTTAAACTTGCCATAGAAAAAAGATGGGATATGATTGAAATTCATACCAAGATTTAAAGAAAAAAAAACAATTTCTTGATGCTATAAAATATGTTTTCAATTCGGTTCATTTTTAATTCAATAGTTTTTTTTTAAACGAGAATTTGGAACTCCAATAGGCTCAGTCTTGTCATCAAGTCTTGCTTAAATTGTGATGGGAGATTTGGAAAATTAAGTTTTTGATCAAATTAGTTTTGAGTTGTACTTTTATGCAAGATATGTGATCAATCTTTACTCTCTTTACATCAACAAAATGTGGATACCCTACTTAAGGCTTTTAATTGTATACATCCAAGATTACAATTCACTGTTGAAATTGAAACTGAAGTTAGATTAAATTTTCTAGATTCGACTTTAAGAAAACTAACGAAAATTATATTATCACTGATTGGCACAGGAAAACAATTTGTTTGGCAAGAACACTAAATTTTAGTTCTCATCATTCCACTCAAAACGAAATATAAGTTGTAAAGAATTTTATTGATAGAGCTCTTAAATTATCTCATCCAAAATTCCATGAAAAGAACATTGTATTATGTGAACAGATTCTTTTTCTCAACCATAATCCGATTGCCTTCATTAGCAAACATGTGGGTAACAGAATTGTTCAAATTAAGAGTAAACACAATAACCAGAGCGAAAACAATATACAGGAATACAATAGATTCAATACGGTAGTCTCACCTTATTTTGGAAAAATCTCAAGTATCTTGAAATCAATGTTAGGAAAATTGGGCTTACATACGATATATAGAGTTCCATTCAACGGTAAAATGATTGTAAAATCAAGTGAAGATAAATATGACAAACTTGATAAACAATGTGTGATTTACAAATTTAAATGTCGAGAGTGAGATGCTGTTTATATAGGGCAAACAAGAGGTCACTCAGAACAAGGAAAGATGAATAAAAAATAATTTTTATATAAGGGCAAGATATCATTCGGTCCTTATAAAACACAGACTCACACATGTTCATGCTTTTAATTGTGATAATGTTGAAATTTTTTATCATGTGAAAAATAAAAAAAAGAGAGTCCATGGAGATGTTATTTATAAAGAGAAAAGGTGACAAAGCTATTAATTTGAAAACAGGCTTTTCAAGATATAACAAAATTAGGGATGGAGTCATTAATTGGATATATTAGCTTTAGTTTTGGTTTACCTATAAGTAATCCCTGATGAGAAAGTCTAATGTGACTTCGAAACATGTTGGTTCCCCAGTAGTATACAAAATACACAGAAAAGAAAGAATGAGATGTTGGTTTGGTTGACTTTTTCTTCTTCTCTCTCTTTTTCTTTTTGTTGTACATTTATTGTACATTTACCTCTAATGAGGCATAAAAGTGGGTACATTTGAAGTCTATTTTTGATTTGTGAACTTCTTGGGTGTTCTTTTTAAGTACACAAAGAAAATTTCATAAGTAGGTAGATTTCATTTCGATCTTTATGATAGATGATTTAGATACATCGAAATATTTTTTAAAGGAACGAGGCTTTAAATACACAGTACCATCCAGAAGTATAAAAACACCTGTTTTCTGACATTCGCTAAAGTGCTCGTGATCTTTAAAAAAAAATTTTTTTTTTTAAATACCTGAAAACATAGAAAATCTACAAATAATTAACCCAAAAAAAGTCAGTAAGTTAATTCTATGAGGAGATATTCAAAACGTGGGAATTTCGATATTTTGTTACAATAGCAATACCCCTAAAGATATTCAAAAAATTTTAATATCCGTAGGCTAATGTGAAACGTAAATTTCCATGAAATTTGTATATGTGACGAAAATTGTACAATTTGTTCCCTCACTTTTGCCTAAGCTGAAACTTAAAATGGGAAAATGGTACAAATTGTTTGTATTCTCACAGTTTTCTTCTTCTATGTTCCAACTTAGGCAAAAATGAGGAAACAAATTGTAGAATTTTCGTCATGTTTCAAAATTGCATGGAAATTTACCTTTCAAATTAGTCTATGAACAGTAAAAAATATTGAATATCTTTCGAGGGATATGGTATTCCTATCTTAAGAGAACACTGAAATTCGCACTGTTTTTGCAATGTCTCCTTATGAAATTAGTAGAGTTTATTCATGTATTCATATATGTTAAACAAAAAATTGTATACGTTGTTTTATGAAGATCATGAGAATTTATACGAATCTGAAAAAAAATGAAAAAACAGCTGCCACACTCGTATCCGAAGATGAGAAGATAAAAAAGTGCACTACTATCGGCGAGAAAATTCGAGTCCTCTGGCTTTGATATTAAAAAAGTAAGTGAAGAAAAAATGGTAGCTC
>JAUMHM010008561.1:0-17782 GCA_032362435.1 Melikaiella ostensackeni
TTGATGGCGCATATGAGCGCATTTGCGGCGCAATTCAGTGAGCTAAAGAAATTCTAAAATTATGATTGGGGGGGGGGGCTGGCGTAACTGATCTAAATGAGCATAGCTTCAGACTACAAAATGAGAAATTAGAAATGAATAAAAAAGATAGAAAAACCAAAAGAAAGAGAAAAGCACTCGAAAGATCAGAGAGATAAAAAACCATTAGATTTGAGTTGCTGAGGACGAGAAAAAACTTTAAGAAAGGAAAAAGAAAGAATAGAAGAGAAGCGAGTAGAAAGAACTAGATTAGGACGCCAGGAAATACGTAATATAATAGAAAGGAAGAAGAAACAAAGAGAGAGAATGGATAATAGAACATCTGAAATTGATTCGTTTTCAAAAAGCAGCGCCGAATTCTGGAGCGGTGTACGGGAATCAATTAATTATGAAGAAACTGAAAGTGATAAAATAAAAATAAGAGAACTTTCGAATGACTTTAAAAAATTAAATGAAAAGATAAATCAAATTCAAATATAACTACACATAATTTTGCGAATCGAAAAAATAAATCTCGAAATCTACATAATACTGTTAATTTCGAAAAAACAGAATTAGAACTTAATGGGCAAAGACAAGCGTTAGCAGGTGTAAGGTCCAAAATCACGAGTAATAAGCATAGCGGTCGAGAAAACGGGTTCTGAGAGTTTCTGAGACCATTGCAAAGGCTATCAATTATAAAAAGACCAAGCATATTGAATGCAGAGGCCCAAGTAAATTCAAAAGTAGACGAAAGATCAGATAATGAGAGAATTGACGAAACTAATTCACAAGAAATTCCAGCGACGTTAAATCCCTTTGGAATGATCCAAACACCATTCAAAATTGTGTCAAATTGGCCAATGAAATTTGAAAACAACACAGAAAATAGTTCTCCTTATTTTTTGAATAGTCTATTAAGATTTAAGAGGGGATACAAAATTAGCGAAATTAATATTTTAAAAAATTTGGATGCAGTCTTCGAGGAAGAAGCGTTTAGTTTGTATTCAAGTTGAATGAGACAACTGGCAAAACTTGAAACAATTTATTGATGATTTTAAAGAAGCATGTTTTAACAAAAGATGTTGGGAAACCATGAAAAAATAAAATAAAATATTGTAATCAGAAGAAAGATCAGGACATTTCCGCATTCATAACAGAGACTAAGCAGTTATTTGAAAAGTTGTCACCATGTCCAAGCCTAGAATAGAAAGTAAGAAAAACATACAAGAATTTAAGGGTAGAGTACAAAGTTCATATTGCGAGAAATGCTTTTTCAAATTCTCAGAGCTAGAAATTCTAGGACGGGAATGGGAAACAGAATTAGCTAAATCAGAAATTAGAAAGTCAACAATTAATCATTTTAGATAAAGATAAGGATAAAATGGAGAAAAATAGTAAATAGAAAGCGATTATAAAAAATCAACGTAAGCATCATAACGAAAATCAGAATGCAAATGAGGACCAAAAACAAAAACAGTTTAGATCACGAAATCAAAGTTAGCAATACAGACAACAATTTTGACCAAGATTTCCAAATGGAGGTCCTAGATTTTTAAATCTCAGATTTCAAAATGATAACTCTAGTTTTAAAAATGAATTGAAATTCTCAGAAAATCTAGGATTTAGAAATAATAACACTTAAAAAAATCAGAACCTAGCTGGTCAGTTGTTACTTGCAATTAATGAGCTGTTAGGAAGCACACAAATACAACAAATTCGAAACTCTCTGCAAATACTAGCGCTTTTATATAACGCGGAAGAAAATAGTCAATTAGATGAAAATAAATTCAGTAAGTTAGGGAAGTAAAGTCAAAATAAGAACAGTGACAAAAATGAACAGAATAAGGAGAAACAAAGGGGAGGAGATGGAGATCCAAGAGCTCAGGATGCCCCGGATCTGAACTCCAGCTACCAAAAATCAAATTATAGAACGCGAGGACCCATTACATGTTACGATTGCGGAAAGAAGGCCATTTGCAGCGCGACTGTTGGTACACTATATATCAGGGAAACGCAGAGGGTGGCTATTAAAGGCGTAAAATAGTCAAAGAGCCACAATTATGATCGATAGGAATAATAGGCACCGATATGATAGAACGAATAGGTTTGAAAATGGATTACGAAAAAAAGATGTGGTGGTTACTAAATTTACCACATATCAAGTATGCAATAGAAGCAAATCCAATTAAAATTCAGGAGCCAGTAGTGAAAGATACCGAGCAAAATAGGTATAGAAAGAAAGAGGAAAAGAAATTAAAATTCGGATCAAAGGTTCGCTTATGAAATCAAGTGCAAGGGAAACAGACAGATTTGCTACCGTGCAAAGTCTCACCTCCCGTTTCACCGTACCCCCTATACCAAACTCTCCCTCCAGGTAACGCTAGAGACTCAACCCGCCAGCGCCCCAGCTGGCGAAGGGAGTACCGGAGCATGGAGCCCCACACCCTAAACCCTACAATTCGAGCGACGCACTACTGGCCCGAGCCAGCGTGGGCTTCGAGAGATTAGATAAGCAAGCTAGTCAAAATACGAGTATATGCAGAGAAAGCAGGAAAATAAATAAGGATACGGATCAAATAAAGAGCGAGAACAAAATAAATACGAATTCACAAACGAAAAATGAAGATAAGACATTAGAAGGAGAAATTAAAAGTCAAGGAGAATAAAAAAATGGAAGGAAAATAAAAAATGTGTAATAAAGTTGAGGAAAACATGCTTCAATCGTAGAAAAATCCTTCACAATTAGGCTGAGCTATTGGATTAATTTTAGAAATAAGCACTGATGAATAATCATATCACACGCTTAAAAGTAGAAAGGAAGAGAAATTTAGAATCTTGCAATGAAATCAGAAAAGGAATTGTAGAATTGAATGAAGCACAGCAAGTGCAATTGGAAAACCTGATTAAAAGAAAAATTACAGATTCAGGAAAAGAATTGAAACCGTCATATTTAACTGAACATAAAATTGATGTCGAGGGTTGTGATCCAATCAAGCAAAGATATTATTATGTATCACCGAAAATAAGAGAATATAGGTATGCGGAAGTAGATTGGCTATTAGGAGAAAAAATAATAGAAGCATCTGATAGCAATTGGTCAAACCCCATAGCTATGATGAAAAAACCTAACAGTAAATATAGATTCTATCTAGATTTCAGAAAAGAAAATGAAATCACAAAGAAGAATTTATACCCAATTTCTATAATTACATGAATATTAGATGCATAGGGGTCAGTAAAGTACACGTCAAAAATTAATCTTCATTCGGTATAGCATCAGAAACCGTTGAACGAAAAAATCTAAACCGATAACAGTTTTTATAGTACCGGGCGGAGGAATGTATCAGTTCAAAAGAATGCCATTTGGTTTAACAAATGCTCCTGCTACTTTCTAGCGCCTGATGAACAAAATAATAACACCAGACTTGATACCAAATGTATTATGCTCTCTCGATGATACAATTATAGTCCCAAAGAATTTTGAAGAACATCGTAAATATTTAGAAATCATTTTATATTGAATCAAATATGCAGATTCAACAATAGGTCCAGACAAATGTGAATTTGAATTTTCCAAGACCAAAGACAGTAAGAAAAATACAAAGATTAATAGGAATGACATCTTGGTATAGAAAGTTTATTCTGAAATTTGCAGAGATTATAGAACCCATGCAAAGACTATTAAGGAAAGAAGTAAAGTGGAAATGAACAGACAAACAAGGGCAGGCATTTACAACTATCAAACATTTACTAACAACAGCACCGATTTCAGCATGCTCTGACTCTGAAAGTTCATTTCAACTTGAGACCGATCCTAGTGATACAGGATTAGGAGCTGTATTAATGCAAACAATAAACGGCGAAAATTACTTCATAGCTTTCGCGAGTAGAGGACTAAACGAGGCTGAACGTAAGTGCTCAGCTTCGGAAGAAGAATATTTAGCTGTAGTCTGGGCAATTAAAAAGTTTAGATCATATTTAGAGGGATATTCTTTCAAGGTTATTGGTGATCATATCGCCGTAAAATGGCTTCATAATCCAAAAAATCCAACAGGTAGATTAGCTAAATGGGCTTTAGAGCTATTAGAATATGATTACGAAATTATTTATAGAAAAGAAAGTTTAAATCATGTTTCATAGGCATCATCAAGATAAAGTAAAAATGAAATAAAAATTTCAGGTATTTTGGCAAGCGTAGTAGAAACAAAAGAAAAAGATTTCAAAGAAGTTGAAGATGACTGATATAAATTAAAAATTATACCCTTAAAAGAAAACCTGAAGAATATTGAAATTGCAGAATACACGACAATAAATTACATTTCTATAGGCTAGACCCCTTAAAATCAAGTTTAACTTTAGATAGCAACCCGTGGAAATTAACAACACCAACAGAATTGCGAGAAGAAGTTTTGATTGAGAATGACGATAATAAACAAGCAGGACATTTACGCATGGAGAAAGCTTATGCAAAAATTTCTGAAAATTATTTCTGTCCCAGAATGTACTCGGGAACATTAAAATATGTAAAGAAATGTAACATTTACCAGAGAATGGAACCAGAAGTGAATAATCAGATATGTTCAACGAGAAAAATAATAATTGAAGAATCATGGACAGTTGTAGCATCAGAAATGATGGGTGCTTTGCCAATGTTGAAGTCGAGAAATCAATACATTCAAATATTTGTGGATATGTTTACCAAATGGCTAAAAATAATAGCTGTTAAAAATAATTTAGCATTTACAGTTGAAAAAGAATTTCAGAAACCCATACACTCAACTTTCCACATACTTCGCCTCGTCTTACTGCGTCCTTAGAATTCTGCCAACTCGCACTCAATGACGAGGCAGTCCGGGGGACAGGGGAAGATGAGTGGCGACCTTGACACAATCACGCAGTACTGTAGCGAAAAAGCGGACAGCTCGCACACTCGCGTACATATTTCGCATTTATTTTTGAATATACGCGCAAAATCCTCTTTTTATGAATTATTCTTCATTATCAAAAAGGTCCATCCTTTATGATAACAAGAATCTATATTTATACAAAATACAGTTAATTAATATTCTGTGTCCTACTGGAAATGGTTCTTACGGCTTTGACTGTTTCCATCGTAGAAATTCTAGAAAGAGTCTCACGGTTAAAGTTATCAATGCGCGAGACCAAAACTAACTTGAGAGCTGAGTGTAATTTCAAAATGGGGAACACCTAGAAATCTATTTACACATAACCAGAAGGAATTCGTAAATAAATCAATTATGAACTTAACTAAAGCAATTGGTATTAGACACTCAGAAACCCCTAAACATCATGCACAAGCAGACCCAACAGTGTGTTGCAACAGATTAATCGAAACGGCAATAAAAGCATACTTAGAGAAAAATCACAAAATTTGGGATGAAAATTTAGATGATCTACAATTTGCGTTGAATACAAGTAAACATTCTTCGATAGGTTTTACACCAACTTTTTTAAATATGGAGAGGACTCCAACCGATTCAAGCGTTAAATAAAGATTCAGAAGACAGAAGCAGAATCGAATATCAAGAATCGGAGAAATGGGCAGATAGGATGCGAAAATCAAAAATAATAAGGGAAGCAGTCGTTGAAAATTTAGATACAGCAAATGAAAGACAGTCGGGTTATTACAATTTAAGTCGTAGACCAATACGATTTGAAATAGGCGAACAGATTTCAAAAAGAGAAAAAACACAATCGAACAGAGGGTGAGGAAGAACAAAGAAATTAAATAAAAATTTTGAAGGACCATTCTTTATCAAAGGAAAAATTTTACCAACAATTCACGAAATAAAAACAAACAATGGAAAATCGTTAGGTAACTGGATTGTAAAAGCATTTAAAGTAAAGTGCTAAGAACTAGAATTAAGAAGAATAAGAATAAATAATAAGAATAAAATAATAAGAACTAAGAATTTTCAAAATGGCATGCATGTGAACAAACTGATTTTTACACTAGTGAAACTATACAAAAATACACATACACAAACAATGAGCAAAAACAGAAAAGACAGAAATACGTTCAATTTAAGAAAATGGACGAAAAACTCACATTAAAGTGCAAGGATTGCTTGGAGGAGTAGTTGGGGAGGGAGGCCTTGCTGAACCTCCATTGTAAGCAATGGTGGGAGCTGGGTCAGCCTCCCCTCAGCGAAACTTCAGATAAAAATAGAAAAAAAAGCAAAGGAGAGGAGAGAATAAAGAGAAGAAGAGGTGAATAGAGAAATTCACAGGGAGAAAAATAAAATCAGGGAGGAAGAACTTCGGAAAATAGTCAGAGGAAATAGAGAGGAAGGGAGAGAAATTAAAAACGCCAGGGCCAGGCTTGAAAACAAGTTCCACAATTTAAAAATTTGAAAATAATTTGATACGGAGAGATTGAAAAGGAGAGTAATTTCCCGAAAGGACTAGGAGAAGATGATTGAGTGGAGGAAAGTAAAGGAAGAAGAGGGAAAACGGAAGGAAATGGCTGAAAAGGTTAGAGAATGAGAAGAAAGAATCAGAAAAGAGGAAGCAGAAGAGATAAAAAAAAATAAAGGTCGAGGAAAGAAAAGAAAAGAGATTAATTAAACTGACGTTTAATAAAATTACAGTCAATAAACACCACAGTTTTATTCATTTCTTCGAGCATAAACAAACACTACACTTAATTTTGAGTCTTGCATTAGAATCAAAGAAATTTAAATTAGTAAGAAATTGTTATATTTGAAGCAATTATATTAGAACTTCATAATTAAAAGTGAATACGGCTACAAGAGTCCAAGAAAATAAATACGACAGTAACAGGGCAAAATAAAATCCCAATTATGAAAAACTCATCATTATATTTGAGAAAATTCATAAATGAAATTTGAATATTGGTTCATTTTCTTCAGAAGAACCAAAGATGCAGAATAGTAGAGGAAGACACGAAAACGTAAAAGAAATCAAAATGAATAGCCATACAAAATTTAAATATTTATTTTAATTTGTAAAAGTAGATACCAAGAATTTTAGGAAAGAAAATTTAGTTTAAATTAGAACTACAGACATAAAAATACAAATTAGAAAAGAAAAAATAATTAAAGAAAGATGGAAAATATGGAGAACACTGAGATACAGATAAAAATTTTTTTTTATTCTTTTTTAAGAGGTAGGATTTTTCATTTTTCGTTACAGAAAAAGAAGATGAAGGATATCAAGATGTGGAAGGGTAGGCACTGCGGGAAGATGATAGCAACAGATTTATAAATCTTTCACGATACTTATTTCAGAGAAAGTTCGAATCGGACCACAAACTATCATACGATCTCGGATTCGACTAAAACTAAATATGTGAGAGGCAGCTAGGTCGAGACTAGCAGAAAGTTGGCCATTCTAGAATTGAATTTTGAGAAGGAAAAACGAATACCTCAACAAGGGGAAAAAAGGAAAATAGAGTGCTAAAGGAGAAGAGAATAGATCGAAGAAAGTAACCAGAAGACAGACGACACTTACATCCACCTAGACACAGATAAATCCTGGTTATCCTTCGAAAATGAACTCTTATACATAGAATAAGTCCTAAAGGAGTGAAGCCAATCTAAAACAGGGGGCGGAGGTTCTCACGGAGTTATACCATAAGCACCCCTGCTACATACGGCCTTACTGTCCAGAACGGGGAGTGGGGAGAGGACCCGCACCAGGGTCCCGTCCCCAAATTCTCACCACCGCCGACTTAGTCTTTTGATACCCATGTTCGAAGTGCCATCGGCTGAGCCGCAAACGAAACCAGGAACCACCCTGACGCCTTCCGACATTCAACACAACCTGCTCCTTGGGTCATCGCCGGCGAGACTCAACATCGCTCGGGGTGAGCAGGTCTCCCACACTTCTTGCAATTAATCAATAAACTCACATTACCCTTATCTATGGCTTTGCAATGACTTCATCCGTTTTCGGAATTCCACCTCCTTTACCCATCCTTTGACTTGCGAGATTTTCCTAACAACGCATTGACTGGTGTTAGGACGCACTTTACTCCTACCGAAGAAAGGCGACTTGTCAAGCCCAAGGAACAACATGCCAATAATTTGCCTGAACACGCTGTATAAGACCTCTACAGCTATCCTAAATGACAAAATTTTTCGGACACTTGGACCTGTGTGAAGAGAAAACTGCGAACAGCGTAGATCGAAGAGAGGCGTAGCAGGCTGCCGTGGAAACCTGCTAATCGACAGAAATATCTGCAAAGACGCTGCAGCCTACAATCGCGTCGTTAGTGGGATACATAGAGATTTATGCTTCTTTGGAAAACCAGATTTACTATCTCACCTGGAGAACATTTTGTGACAACTAACAGCTTCACCTTCCACAAAGGCGTCTTTCAGGGTGACACCATGAGCCCTGTTCTCTTTTGTATCACACTTTTGCCACTGTCTCTCGCACTACGCAATTCTTATGGGTACCTCTGCGGCGGATCTAATAATTGCGAGCATAATGGTACTCATATGTTTTATATGGATGACTTGAAGATTTATGCTTCTGGAACACAGCATCTCAAGGATGCTCTAGATATCATCGAGGGGGTGGTTCCATGGACGAAGCACGAGCTCACGGCCCTTTATATCGCCACACGTGAAATCATGCATATGGTATGCAGAAGAGCTTGCATATTAACTCGTTCATTCCGCGCCTATAAATCCCACGCCGTAAAGGCAGGTGTGGACTTTTGAATATCCAGTGCCTTATAACCGAATTATCTTTGATACAGCTCACATCGTGGCAGATCGCGGAGAGCCTCTTCTGAAAATGGTCAGGAACCATAAGATGATTGGCAAAGGAGACTTCCTTTACAAAGCCGCGGAGCAGGCGGCCGAGACACTTGGCCTGGATCTTAAAATCAGAAGTGAGGAAAGTGCATTACTCCATCAAGACGCCTCACTTTCAAAAGCCTGAGTGGATGAAGCAGAGCTCAACAACTTCCTCGAACAGTTCCACGAAAAGAAAATGCACGGAATTTTTCACAGAGATGTACAAGATCAGTTCTTGTCGATGGATTCAACGTTTGCTTTTCTTAAATCATCCGGACTTAATTCAGGCACAAAAGGTTTTCATTTTCGCGTGTCAGGACGGTGTCATTCCTACCTGGGTATACCGTAGCCACATCTTACGTTCAGAAGTTCCCAGCGACAGGTGCAGAGCGTGTCACGCACATTCTAAGCACCTACGGAACATACTATCAGGGTATCCCAGTCATGCGAAAACGACGTATCCCCATAGGATTAATGCAGTCCTAAGAGTACTTTATCACCATCTTTGTCGCTCTTATGGTGTTAACCGTGAACCTGTCCCGCCAAACGCTCCCAGAAAAATAGAGTCAATTGTCAAGAACATGTTGTGCAAAATTCCCTGGAACTTCCAATTCCGGTTTGAAGTCCATATTCAACACTCGAGGTCTGACATCATGCTCCTTGACAAAGAGAAACGAATTATGTTCGTGATCGAATCTTTGGCTCCGACCGACGCTAACATCATAGCCAAGGAGAAAGAAAAGTGGGACTGTTATCGCGACCTTATAAGGGAGCTGCGGGGAATGTACCGAGAATATTCGGTCAAAATTATTGTCCTTATCACCGGTGCTCTCGGAGGTGCGAAACTATTACTGGTTCGTAACCTCAAAGCCACACCCGCGTGCTAGAAAAATGCCAAGGCGCTTGCGAGATGGATACAGAGAGCTTTCATTCTTGGGTCGCTCCGTGTCCTTAAGATTCAAGAAGGTTTTGCCGACCCTTCATCGTGATTCCATAGTATCATGTGGTCGCCCAACTCACGGTTGTAAGACGGGGCAATATGTGTGATTCACTCATCTTTTTAATAAATTATAGTTGAAAAATTTGTTGGCAGATGTGACTCAATACTAGCGTACAGTGGGAGGAAATGCACTTTTCGGTCAAAATTGTCTAGAGCCTTCAATTATGGTTCGATTTTTAATTTTTTTTTCTTATATCAAAATTCAGTGAATTCTGAAGAGCTTCGTAGTCGGAGCTTTCGTTTTCTCCATTCGTTTATTCAAAAGTTTTTCACTAGAATTATAAGTACTATCAAAATTATGGATTTGTTTTTCTTATTTAATTACAAGCATTTCTATTATTATATTTTACCAAATATTATGATAGGTATATTATTTTGAGGAATATCTGTAAAATTTCTGTCGACTAAAGATAACGGAAATTTTGTGTGATAAATTTGAACATTTTACCACAAGAATTGTTTATAACAGTGGTTATTGTTCACTTTTTAAAGAACTTCGTGACTAGCAGTCATTCGTACAACAGTTTGAAATATTTTCAGTCCGAAAAGCATATTTCTTCTCTGCGAAAGGGCTGAAATTACGAATTTGTTTTTATAATTTGTTTATAAAAATTAAAACTGTTATATTTCCCCCAATATTATTTTTAGGATTATTTGCAGCAATCCAGATGATTACGGAAAATCAAAATCTTAAAAACCTCAAATATGAATGTTTTGCCACAAAAATTGTTTATGACAATAATTATTATTGAGTTTTCAATTACTTCGTAATCGAATGTCATTATTACATATATTCGAAGCAGTTTCAGCATAAAGGAATTTTTTTTTGCGGATAATAAAACTATTTGCCAATTTGTTCATCAGATTTGCTTATAGCAATTAATTGGACTAATAAGAAAATTATTTTTATTTCGTGTGTCCCCATGCATTGATTTAAGACAATATACAGATGACCCGAGCAGTCACCAAATCGTAAGAAACTGTTAATTAAAAAATGTCACTTTTTTCGTACTTTGAATGAAAATATCGTTAATGGACGAATGGAGAAGACAAAAGTTCCGACCGCGGAGCTTCCCAGAATTCAATGAGCTGTATTATTTTTTAAAAAAATCGAAAACCGGGCCAAAGTTCAATTCTCTAATCATTTTCGAACGAAAAAGGTGCATTTCCTCCCACTGTGCATCGTTGCGTAGGGACATAGGGTTGGGATGAAAACAATAAGAGTGTATAGCTATTGATAACACAAGAATTCACATATCAAATATAGTTGGAACCAAAGTGATGAAATTTGTATTAAACCTGACTAAAGACTTTTATTTTTTCAAAATTCATTTTATTTTTTAATTTAACTTATTAGAAGGAATGAAAAAATCACTTTCAAATATATCACAGAATGACAATTTTGAAGATATTAAAAGAAAAAGACTTCTGAAAATTTCCACAGAAGAATGGAAAGGGGAAGTGGACCAGTAGCACCTGTCAATAAAAAGGAGAATTGAAGACTTATGACTTTTATTTCTTCATTTTTCCTATTTACTTATATTTTTAATCGAAAAATCTCATTTACTTACCTTACACTTCGCCTCAAACCTTAGACCTTAAGGGCCTGGGGGCTTTGATGTGACACCCTGACATGTTGCACGGGAAAATAAGGACTTGCTCAGAAAGGTCTTTGAGGCAACACTGGAGGATGCTTGGGCGGGCATCAGGATTTCTCAAAAATCGCTGTACGAGTAGATGTGCTAATTAAGATCTAATTATCTCGAGATTTAATTAAAATTTCTTATAATGATCTACAGCGATTTTCGAGAAATCCTGATGAAGAAGCAATACATCTGCAGAAAAGTGTAGCATATCTACACGGGTTTCAGTATTTGTGATAGTCTCAGTCCTCAGATTCTGATTTAAAAAGGAACACATCTGCCCAGTTGTGTTTTTGGTAATGGGCATCTCGGTCTTTCTGCAGGTCGAGTTCTTGAAATCGAATAGCACATGTATATGTTGTTTCTTCACCCGAATTCGAGAATAACTTTAAACCACCGATCCTTGTAGAAGGGCACATCTACACTTTTTTCATTTTGGAAGCAAAGTTTATTATAGTTTATTCATAATATATTTCCACAAATATTTACACAAATATCTCTCTTCATTGTAAGAAGATCTTGCCGCCGCCGTCGCTATTTTAGGGATTCTGAGGAGGCCCTCCAGAGCCTCCTATGTACCACCTTCTTGTGCACCTCCGCTGTTTCATAAATTGTCCCATACCAGTTGATTGTCTCGCAGAAATTATTCGAGACAAACCGAGCTTGCGAATTTTTTGCCTTTTGTCACATATCATAACGAGAAAAAGATTTTCTGGGTGAGCAAAGTAGGCATTATTTTGTAAAACATTTTAAACACATTCAGCGGGTTGTTTCTCAAGGTACGTACTAAAAAAATGCTTTTCCAGAGATGTTTCGGGGCATCTTTAATAGATGGTTAACACTTAATTTCGAACCACATTGGGACATATACTCTTATGATAAATAGAACTAAAACTCTTAAATTAAATGATGGATTCTCTATCCCAATGTAAGTTCGCAGAGTTCTACTCGTCCTAGTCAACAATCTGGTGTACGATAATTTTCCTGGACTTCATCGAGCAAGATCTTCAGAACACTCTTCTTCTTTGATAGCACTCCATATATCTAGCAGGTACTTTTGATCAGAACTTAGAACACGGGTATCAACTACAAGTTCCAAGTGTAGGTGTAATCTTCGGTTACTTAACTCACTGTATTTTCCAATGATTGGACATTCGCTTCACAAATCCATTTTTATAAACACAAACCGTTAACAAATCACAGACCACGTTTACGTAATTTAATGCAAAAAAGAAAGGCTTTTGAGATTCGGGTTTTCTAGCTCTCTTATAACATACTCGCGATTAGGCAGTCAAAATTGAACTGAATTCTTTTCCTAAAAAAGCGGGTAGGAGAGACAAAATGTAAACATAAACCTGGTGAGCCGTGGTGCAGTGGTAAAATGTAAACAAAACCTTGATGCCCTTAAAAATTGCAGTAAATAGGTTTGTTTTGAATTTGAAGATTAGCGAACTGACCATGAACACATCAAAACATCATCTAATATTAAAAAATTAAAGATTTTAGATTTCGCTTAATGTTAAAACTACTAATGACTTCGGTTCAAAAATTAAAAAGGATGACTAATTTAAAACTAATGTCAGAAATCAGCTTAAAAGTAATACTTTGATAATTAAATGGCATTATAACAAGACAATATATGTTCTGACTATTTTTTAAATATTTTTTCCAAGATATACTTTAAGAAATATATAATAGTTGTATGATGGTCACGTAGTCGATGAAAGTGGTATAATTCTAAGAAAATAGCGAAAAATTTGATTTCTGAGGATTTTTTAAATAATCAGCTTCTGCCTGGCCAATTAAAAATTTTTTAAATTACTTCCTCACTGTACAGTTATAAGTCTGGGTACACTTAAAAAACTCCTACCTTATTTAGAAACCGATAATTAATTCTGTTGTGAAATAAAGAGCAATATATCGCTTTTAGATATTTTCTTGTAATTCAAAGTCAATAAAAATGATTTTAATATCGACATTCTTCATATGTCATTGGTGTAACATATTTAAAGTACATTCTTAACGCGTATCAGACATTTCTTGGTCAAATAGTCGACAAAATTGCCATAACTCAAAGAAAATAGCGAAAAAGTCGATTTTTTCGATATTTTGAAATGTCAAGGTCACTTAGGTAGGGTAAAAAATATTTGAATAATTTTTTGCTATGTGGGTATAAATTGACATGCTTTGAACTATCTTTCCTCATGAATTAGATACCAAAAATCAATTTTATTGTCAAATAAAAAGCAATATATCACATTTAAATAATTTCTTGTAACTGAAAGTCAGTAAAAATTATGTTAATGTCAACATTTCTTATATATTATTGTTGCAACATATTTCAAATACATTTGCATTGATGTACATCACACATTATATGGTCAGAAGGTCGAAAAATTCACCTTATCTCTAAGAAAATAGCGAAAAAGTCGACTTTTTCGATTTTTTGGAATTTCAAAGTCACTTAAGGAGGGTAAAAAATATTTAAATGGAATTATCGCTATCAAGGTATAAATTGACTTGCTTTGAACTATTTTTGTTGATAATTTAAATATAAAAAAGGGTTTGGTTTTCAAATTTGAAGAAGTGTGTCGCTTTTTGTGATTTTCAGCTATATCTACGATGCGGAGACAGGAGGCATATTCTAAAATGAAAATTTGGGGGAGTGTTTTTAAATTCCAAAAGAAAGTTTCCATAGCTATTAGAACTTCGCGCAAACAACTTCTTCTTAGATACGCTCCGATACTCGTGGTAACGATTATACTTCATTTATAATTAAATCTCCCAAAAATTTGCGGAAGAATTTTCTAATTAATTTGTCACTCGTCTCGTCATATTCATACAGTATGTTGAAAGTTCCCCCAAACGTTTTCTCCGTGCATGGATACATGGGATGAAGACAGCTTTTCATCAATCTACGATTTAAACACGATGATATGCTACAAATAATTCCGCTCGCCAGTATTTTGTTCAGAATTCGTCAAATGATGAGAATCAATCATAACTTTTGATGTTGAATGAACTAAAGACGCTCTCAGGGGTCTCAAAAGAATATACCCTATAAGTGACAAATTCGAATTATACGTGTCACTGAGATTTATCAGCGCCCTTTGAAATTTTTTTTCATAACTAATCATTAATAGGAAATTTAAAGGAATTGAGTAGTCTTTTAAGTAATTTTCAATTTTTTAAACAATTTCAGTTTGTTAAATCTGCGACGGCCACTAGGGCATTTCCGCTGAAAGGTGCAGACCTCCAGTGTCACAGCAAAAGCGTAATAATCATTAAAAAAATATAGCGTAAGGTTAAGCGCGGTAACCTTTAAGCCATAATTTTGCGACCATTACTTTACGTTTGCTTGTACCTCGGAAACGACGTGACAAACGAATCAGTAAAAGTAATAAAACTTGTTCCCGCTCATAACTTCCTTCAAATAATAATAATATTTCAATCGCACACTTTCCCCATTACTGGAATACCGATCACAAATTTCATTTCTGAAATGATGAAGCTCGTGCACTAGAAGAATAATGACAAGGAACATGCTTTATAGGAAACGGATATTACGGCCGGAAGCTTATAATAAGATGTAAAATAAGAATGTCAAGTTTGACTAGACAAGAAATATCATTTTTCTGATTACAGACGTTCCATATAATATTTTATGCCAACAGTGTTCCATAAAAATAATACGTTTAACATTTAAACTTGTCCTTGTTATGTAGTTCAATTAACTTATTTCATTCATTAACTTATATTCAATAAGATCATTTTTCTTTTATGCTCCCTAAATTTGTATCAGTGAAAAAATGGCCACTGAATCAAATCAGCAAGATTTTTCACTGATTCAAGTAAGTAAAAATGGATCACTAAATAAAATGAGTAACCTATGCCTTACAGGAACAATCCTTAGATTATCCTTTATAATATATATTTTCATTGAATTTCCTGAAATTGTTCAACAGTGTGAAAAAAAATAAAACTGGCGTATGCAACACTGCGCAGCGTTACGTTGCGCAGCTCCCGGCCCACAGTGGTCAAAACTAGGATTTTCATGATTATAATCCTCTACAGGCTCTATCTCTTGACGGATCTCAAACTTTTTTTTATAAATGCTCAGTATGAAACGTTTAAGATCCCCGAACTCTTCGATTTTTCAATTTAATTTTGTGTGCAACATTATATAAACAAATAATGTGACAAAATTAGCAATATTAAGAATATGGTTATTATCTGGAAGAAAATTGCCTAAATACACTCGCTATTGCTTAGAATTGATACAAATTTACATAAGGAACATAAATGATCAATAGAATGTACAAGATAATTGCTATAAACCATTTATTGAAACAAATTCTTCAGCATATTAGTTTTTTGTAGGAAACGAATATTTGGTCTCAAAATCGTTGTTATTTATTATTACAATGTTATTAATAACAAAAAATTCTTATAAATTGAAAATTTATAAAAAACTTATAAAGTTATAAACAATTTTGTAACTTATTACGTCTCATGGGCAGACCAATTTCCGTAGTAGAAAAGTTAATGTTGGAATGACAACATTTCATTAAAGACGAATTTTGAAGCTCATGGATATTCCCAAAATTCCATTTTCCCTAATATTTATTATACCTAAATTAATTAACAGAATAGCAATTTGCTATAATTTTTATTTATTCTTAAGGACAATCTACCTAATTTTTTTCCGAATTATTATTTATCATGATTTTTATATTTCCGAATTACCATTTGACATAATTCTCATTTTAATGAATTACAATTTGACATAATTTTTATACTTCCGAAAGACTATGTAGCATTATTTTCATTCTTCCGAATGAGCAAAGAACCTTAAATTCATTCAAACGAAACTCCATCTGCCATAATCCCCATGTCATCGAAACTGCATGTGACATAAATTTCATTAGTCCTTAAATGGCGCCCGGCGTTCTGATTGGCTGAGTAATGCCGCGAAAATCGAACCAGCCAAGGAGAATTTCGGAAACCATTTTAGGAAGAATGAAATTTATCGTACATGTAGTTTTGATGACATGGGGATCATGACAAATGGCGTCTCGCTTAAGTGAATTTTAGGTTATGTGCTCACTCGAAGAATAAAAATGATGTTAAATAGTAATTCGGTATTATAAAATTATGTTAAATTATAATTCGGTGAAATAAAAATTATGTTAAATGGTAGTTCAAAAAAATGAAGATTAAGACAAATAGTAGTTCGTAAAATAAAAATTAGCACAAAATGTAATTCATAAAAATAAAAATTAGGTAAATGGGATATTAGGATGAATAAAAATTATAGCGAATTACTATTCGATTAAATGACTTCGGTTAAAATAAATATTAGGGAAAGTAGAATGTAGGGAATATTAATACGCCTCACAAATTTTCATGACAAAGAATTTAAACTTACGATTGCTTGAACAATTTTTATTTAAACCATCTGTTAGACATTTTTTTTCTCAAACCTCTTTGTTATGTAGTGTAATTAAATGCATAAGCGGGTGTCGTACGATGTAATTGCTTATTTATACTGCATAAACAACAGGGTTGAGAAAAAAATTGTCCAACACATGGACTCTATGTAATTTTTTCCGTAGAATCAAATGGTGCCATCAGTTTTTGTTGTAATTCACATTTTTCAACAAATTACTCAAACAATCGAAAGTTTAAATTCTCTTTCGTTAAAAATCGCCTTTCAATTAAATATTCTCGTCCCAACATTAACTTTCATACTATGGCGATTGGTCTGCCCAGTGGTCTTAATAGGTTACAAACTTGCTTAAAACATTATAAGTTGTATCTGAATTTTCAATTTATGACAATTTTTCGTTACTGATACCATTCTAGTAATAAATTACAACGATTTCAGGACAAAATAATTTTTTTCCACAACAGCCTGATGTACAGAAGAATTTGCCTGAGTGAATTGTTCATAATAATTAATTTGTACATTCAATAAGCTAATAGCACCGTTTGATTCTACGGAAAAAATTACGTAGATTCCATGTACCTGACAAATTTATTCTTAACCCCGTTGGCTATGTGATGTAAATGAATAATTACATTGTACAACACCCGCTTCTTATTATTATTATTATTTAAAAAACTTTCCATTATTCGTGGGTTTTGGTGTTCCTTTTAGTCCTTTTTCTCTTCGTTCTCCGCCTATTTGGTATGATTATTTTTTTTTTTTTGCTTTTTTTTCTTGATTGAACTCGATATCCCATCATCAGTCACGGACCAAGTCAAGTGCCTGATGAGTTAAAGATGTTAAGAATTCAATACGATGTTTGAAACCTCTTGCGATGATG
>JAUMHM010008570.1:0-17782 GCA_032362435.1 Melikaiella ostensackeni
GCCGAGGTAGATTTTTTCTCATTTCTCCAAAAATCAATTTGACCAGTAATCGATACAAGAACATCAAAATATAAATTAATTAATTACCCTGGTCGATGAAATAACATCAATATTTTTAATTAAAGGTAAATAATTTTGTTTAGAAACTACTTTCAATTAAAAATACCGCATTGATAGGTCATGAAAGGTGATGTAAAGTCATGAAAGGTTCTTCAATAGGTCAATCAATGCCTCTTGAAGACGTGAACAAATACATCACATACAGCACTGTACAATTCCTAATATTAAAACAGTTTGCCTAATATAAATTATAAAAGAAATAAACAACAATATTTTTTTTCGAAACTTCAAAAATCGGTACTAGTAGGTTTCGAATATCAAAAGAGTTTTTCTCATATGAACAGGTTGAATTTTTGTTTAAATTTTAATTACAAAAAGAAACCAGTTCTGATTCGCCGACCCAACTTAAAATCTAATCAGACCTGGACAATGGACATCAATCAAAGCTAAAATCCCTCCAAATTTCAGGATCATATAGTTCTTTTGCTTTTTGAGATATTTTCAATAAGTTTCAACTCCAGTTAGAATTCAGCTAGAAGTTGACCCTAATTGATCTGCCGGATAATATTATCCTTTTATCTAGTATTTGATACAATTTTGAACTTTTGTAATCATTTAGCTTTTTCTTTTGCCATTCGTCCTAAGAAGCTGGACAACTATAGTCAATAGCCATGACAAATTAATTAACCGTATTCCTTTGTGGATTTATTTGTATAAACATTCTAACAAATGTATTGAAGTCAAAAAAAAAACTATTCTTACTTTACGTAAAAGAATCATCTTATTATTTATTCAAATCAACGAAGAGTTTATTGAATTAATTTGAACGAAGCATGCGATTCCCAATCCCGATATTCCTATTTTTCTAATGCGAAGATTGCGAAGGAATTAGAAAGAAACGGAAAAACTCGAGAAAACTCAGAAACTGGAAACTCCGAGCGACCGGACAGAAATTTTAGAATAGATATATATATATATATATCATAGATTGACCTCAGGACCTTAGTTAAAGAAGGTTTGAAGACTTGACCGCTTGAAAGCACATGTATTTTCATTTTTATGGCCGGAGGGATCAGGAGGAAGTCCTGTCGGAATTTCGCCGGAGTTCGCCGGATATATCCGGCACTTCGGGTACAGCTCTACTGCAACTCCGGCGGGCAGAAGAAATACCGAAGGGAGTTTGCAGTATGTCCTGCGGAGATTCAGCGTAGATTTTCCTATAAGTAGAGCTTACAGAATTTTCTGTAATTTTTACAGAATTTGTAGATATCTTACAAAAAGTTCTGGTAAATCATACAGAAAATTCCACAAATCTTACAAGATTTTCCCTAAACATTACAGAAAAATCCTTGCTGTCACCATTCAGTAAGATTAGAAGACACTTTTTTTGTCCGTGCCGGAGCTACAAAGTGAAAAGACAGATCATAGCACTTTATTATAGTTAATTATTAATTGGTAATTTAATTTGAAGCGAGATCCAAATAAAGTATTCGAAAATCCTCTATAGGAGATGCAATCATTATGAATATAATTTCGTGCGAATTTGATAACGATGATACTGGTGTCAGTTTTCGAATATAGTAATTTAGTCGTGGCTGAGTGGATTTCCGTGTAGCCATCGACCATACCCTCTCCAACATCTCCAACAACTCCTACGAACTATTCGCCACTTCCTCTACTTATACTATATACCGTTTTAGCAGACACGTCGACTCATTGATCAAGCAATATCTGTTGTTTATCCCCACCTTTTTAGTGTTTCAACCAAGGTGAGTCTTAAACTTCCAATTTCAAGTTCAACTTTTTTGTTTACAGATTTTCCCCAGAACCGACCCTTAACGGAACAGTTATATAACAATTATATGAGAAATGAAAAAAGAGGGCAGGAAAAAAGAAAAGAGTCGTATAAAGCAACCTCTCACTCTTTCCATTATACTTTCGCAAAAGGCTTCAAAACGGGAAAAATATGTTTCCAAAAATCAGCGAGATAGGCTCATTAAAAACATATATTTTTCCAAAAATCAGTATGATAGGCTCCTTGGAAACATGTATGTTTCCAAAAATCAGTGTAATAAGATCATTAGAAACGTACATATTTCTCAAAATCAATGTGATGGGCTCATTATATATGTATGAACATATATGTTTTCAAAAATCGTATATGAGACTCATTATGCACATATTTGTTTCTGAAAATCATTTTGATAGGCTCATTAGAAACATATGTTGCCAAAAATCAGTGTGATAGACTTATTATATATGTATCAACATACATTTTTCAAAAGTCAGTGTGATAGGCTCGTTATATATGTATTAACATAAATTTTTTCAAGAATTATTGTAAAAAGCTCATTATATATGTATTAATATGTATGTCTCCAAAAATCAGTGATTGTCTCTAATGAGCCTACCACACTTATTTTTGGAAACATGCGTTTCTCGTTATGAAGCTTCTTGTGCATTTCTCTCACACAAGTTGACTTTGCTTGAGTTTATGCTCTTCACATTTTTTTATAAATTTTTCTTCAATTTCCTCTATTTCATTGCCCTCTACTGATTTTCTGCACAATTACCAAACCTAGATCCGAATAATCGAATATTCACAAGCACATACATACAATCCCAAAACCTTCTTAAGCCTACTTGAAAACGTAGACCGTAATGCCAATCTACTTTCAAGTGGGTTATCGTGATAATTACGGTTGATGCCACGAGCACGCGCGATTGTGATTAATTAGGGGCGTTGTTCTTGAGGCGGATTTAGAGATTCTCTACTATACCTGAAAGCAGTTGAATTCTTTTTGAAGTAATTAAGATCATATTCTAGAGGGTCTTCTAGACTTTTCATATATCATTTACACAAAAAAAGCAAAGTGAAACCTTTACCCCGATTTCAAAGTAAACTTTACCTGCAACAAAAATGATCTTCACGTGGTGAGATTTACCCACAACATTGGGTCACAACCATGTCAACTTTATTGTATATCTTCTGTTGTTTCGATTCCAAAAGATTCAATTTCACCCACTTGAAAATTACCCGCAACAGAAAATTCATTTATATATTTTTTTTTGTAATTATGAACTATGCTAATATCTTGCATGCAATAACCGAAAATCTATTTAGTACCGAGTTAGGCATTATTCGATTGAGAAGTTATTCAAATGATCTATGAGAATAATTTTCAATCGGACTCGTTTATTCATTAATCACTTTATCCGTTATTAAATTACTAGCATCATCAATCGAATAATAGCGAATTTTTTGTTAAAACTAAAATTATGCTCCGAAAACTATGCAGCAATTAAAAATCCATGCGCATCGTTAATTGTTATTAAAGTTGAAAAAGGAGAAAAATAACGTTTTTACTTAATCAAATGACATTTTTCTTATTAGTAACGACTTTTTCATTGACAGAAAAGGTTCTAAAAGTTAAAACATACACTTATAATTGTCCTCCAAAAGCAACAGAGCAGTAAACAAATTCTCATACATAGTAGACTGTCATTTTTAAATAAATTATATGAAGTCATGATTTGTTCACTATTCAAGACTGCTTTCTGTACATATTTTTGAAATAAAATTGTTGAATTCTCAAAAAGAAATTCAATGAAACAGTTGCATTTACAAACAAATAGTTGAACTTTCATGCCAAAAAGACGAATTTTCTAGAAGACAGTTGAATTTTCAATTAAAAAAAGTTATTTCCAACCAAGGAAACAAATTTTCAACGAAAAAGGATGACTTTTTTAACCGAAAAGATCAACTTCCTACCAAAAACATGACTTTCAACAAAGAAACATGAATTTACAACTAAATAGTTGAACTTTTGAGCAAAAGATTAAACTTCAACCAAAAATAGTGACATTTTCAAGCTAAGAAGACGAATTTCCAAAAAGACAATTGAATTTTCAACAAAAAAGTTATTTTCAACCAAGATAGGTAGATTTACAACCAAATAGTTGAACTTTCAAGCAAGAAAGATCAAACTTCAACCAAAAATAGTTGCGTTTTCGAGCCATGAAGATGAGTTTTTTACAAGAGAATTGAGTTTTTAGCCTGAAAAGTCCAATTCTCAGCCTACAAAGATGAATTTTAAACCAAATAGTTGAATTTTCAAAAAAAAAATTCGACAACTTAGTAACGTTTACAACCAAATAGATAAATTATCATCAAAACAAATATTTTCAACCAAACAGCTGAATTTACAACCAAATAATTGAACTTTTGAGTAAAAGAGACGAATGTTCAGCAAAAATGTTGGATTTCAACCCATAAAGATGAATTTTCAACCAAATAGTTGATTTTTTAAAAAGTTTTTCTGGGATTCTTCTCCTTCACTATTATCCGGGGGATCATTAAATGGATTTTTTCAGGATATAAGATCAGGGAAAATTTACAGACTCTAAGCTTCTTTCAGCGATTTTCTCATTATTGAAAAATCGTTTATTATTAGGGGTGGTTTTGGGGGATTTCGCGGGGTTTTTAACACAGCTGTTCTTGGGCGGATTATTAATGAGAATTATTAAATGGAAAAATCCACCAAAAAATCACAAAATTTGATGCTGTTTGATTGTTTTCTAATTTCTTCTTTGTCACTTTCAATATGTGGTGTTTTCTATAAGTTTTATGTGATTTTTCACCTCCACTATTATTCGATGGATTATTGAAGAGGTTTCTTCAGGATATAAAATCAGGAAAAATGAACAAACTTTAAGTTTTTTTGTTGTCGATTTTCTGGTTATTGGAAAATCATTTATCATTAAGGGTAGTTTTGATAGAGTTTGCTGCGTTTTTTACCACCGCCATTCTCCGGGGGATTACGTATGCAAATTTTTTGTATAAATAATCATAAAAAAATTAAAATATTCGATGTCATGAGGTCGTTTTTAAAAATTTTTGGGTTCAAAAAAAATATTTTTTGGTTTCAAAATAAAGCCCAGGATTAATTTTATTTCAACCTCCTATATGTGTATATAAAAAGGAATCTGTGCTCTAATGTGCGGGTGCGCACACTCTAACTTTTTAGTTGTTGGTTATATTTGCAAATTTTCATCTCAATTGAGGAAGAATGGATTTTGCCATTCTTGAGTAACGTATCTGGGCTTATCTATCAAAAAAGGTGAATATAACTTCAGTTTTTATCAACTATTCTTTATTTGCGAAAAAGATACTTTATCTCCAATTTAGTTCAGATGTAAAACAAATTGTGTATATTCAAAACTTTCTGAAGGTTCTATGAGTAATAAATCTATTAGATAAGAAAAATTCTGATAGGAAGGCTCTTTGCTCCTCCACACAATTGTAAATAAAAGTTATCTATGAAATCACTCGCTTTTCACGAGATTCTTTAATAATTAGTCTTGAGTTCTCTATTGTTATTTCTACTCCTATTTGGAAATAATGAAAATTATCATTTTATTTTTGGCCTGCATGGTTTTGCCTAATTTTTCAAGTAAGTGAACGTGAAATAATATGTTATAATATTTACAATTGAAAACTTTAATTTGAAAAAAAATTTTAATTAAATTTTCACTTAGTGCTACGTTGCCAGATTCAAATTTTGCAACATATGGGAATGAAAAATTACGATTGTTCGTAAAATGCTCTTAAAATCTTTCAAATTCTTTTGAAATCTTTTAACATCCTGAAAATATCCTAAATTCTATTTGCATGAATTCTGTAAATTTGTTGAATTATCTGAATTCCTTGAATACCTTGAAATCAAGGAATTGCAAGAATTGAAGGAATTTCACGAACCTGAAGAATGCCAGGAATCAGAATAAATCCACGTTTCCGGGGGAATCCGCGAATCCGAAGAAGGTCGCTAATGTCGACTTTGATGCCAAAAGTTACAAATTCAGAATGGCGGATCCAAAATGGTGACCAAAATTAGTTTTTTTCTTACAAATTTACCTGAAACTTGGTACCAGGGGGCCTATAAGGTCGTTAATTACGATTTTGACGGCAAAAACTGCTAACTCAAAATAGTAGATCCAATATGGCGGACAAAATTACAAAATATGTATTTACAGATTTGACTTAAACTTGGTACAAGGGGATTTTAAGGTCGCTTATTTCGATTTTGGCATCAAAAGTTACAAATTGAAAGTAGCGGATCCAATATGGTGTCCAAAATCAATTTTTTCACAGATTGGCTTAAAATTTTGAACGAAGAGGATATAAGGTCATTGATTTCGATTTTTACGTCAAAAGTTACAAATTGAAAATAACGGATCCAACATGGTGGTTAAAATTATAAAATTTTTACGGATTCGCCTGAAACTTGGTACGAAGGGGTCTTAAGGTCGTTAATTTCGATTTTAATGTCAATGGGGGTCTTGAGGTCCCTAATTTGGACTTCGACGTCAAAAGTTACAAATTCATAATAGCGGATTCAATATGGTGGCCAATATTTCCAAATTCTTACACGTTTGCCTAAATCTTGGTAAAAGGGGGTTTCAAGGTCACTTATTTCGATCTTGACGTCAAAAGTTACAAATTGAAAATAGCAGATCCAGTATGGCGGCCAAAATCAATATTTTCACAGATTTGCCTAGAATTTTGTACAAGGGGGTTTTAAGGTCGTCAATTTCGATTTTTACGTCAAAAGTTACAAATTGAAAATAGCGGATCCAATATGGCGGCCAATAATTTCAAATTTTTACAGATTTGTCTAAATCTCAGTACAAGGGATTTTTGAGATCGCATATTTCGACCTTGACGTGAAAAGTTACAAATTAAAAATGGCGGATCCAATATGGCGGCCAAAATTTTAAAATTTTCACAGATTCGCCTAAAACTTGGGACGAGAAGGTTTTGAAGGTCGTTAATTTCGACTTTAATGTCAAAAGTTACAAATTTAAAATGCATCCAAAGTTTCCAAATTCTCACAGATTTGCCTGAAACTTGGTAGGTCGTTAATTACAATTTCAACATCAAAAGTTACAAGCTCAAAATACATCCATTCAAAATAGCCGATCCAATATGGCGTCCAAAAATTCCAAATTTTTTCAGGTTTACCTGAATCTTAGTGAAAGATGGTTTTCGAAATCGCTAATTTAGTATTTGGCTTCAAAAGTTACTATTTAAAAAATTGTAGTATCCAGGATCTACCACTCTAGGTTACCGTACTATACTAGAGCCCTTATTTCGAGGAGCTTTAATAATGTGAGTCCCCTAGCGTCTCACACTAGAGGGATAACTTTTTACACAATGCGTTTTCAGCACTAAATTCTGAAATATATATACGAAAGGAAGACGAGTGAGCTCAGTCACGGTTCCGTTGAAATAATTTCAACCTAAAGGTGCGAACACCTAGAACATTTTTCTTGATTTTGTAACTGGGATGTCTCACAACTATTTCCTGATGAAAAACAATATCTTCGCCGGAGGCGTTTTTTAAGTAATCAATTTTTCTTTTCAAGAAATCGAAACTTCCATTTTTTCTCGAAAACGAAGTGATATATGGGAAAAGTTTTAGAGAGAAAAATTGCACCAAAAAGACCCCCTTGATCATTTTCAGTCTCACTTCGTTCTTTGAAAAACTTGATTTTTCTATTTTAAGAGGTAATCATTCGTTTTTCAGTGTTTTATAACAAAGAAAAAGATGGAAACAGATGGATATTATTATTCGAATTGTCTGAAAATATTTTATTTTAAAAGCATTATCGGCTTATGATAAAAATTCTTTAGTGTTGAAAAACAAATAGATATGAGTACGTCCTTAGCTTTTATACTTCAATCAATTGTTAATTTTGCACTCAATAAATTATGAGTATCAAGGCAAGTATTTCGTATAAGTAACTCAATTTGATCTGGATAAAATAATTTGAATCTTATTTTATTCGAGGAGTAGAATATGAGAGTACATATCTCTTTCAATGTTCTCCTTATACTTTTTGAAACAATCTGTTTTGATACGCCTAATGTTTTTGTTGTCGCTCTGAATGGTAAGGCTATTGGGTGACGTGTTGTTTAAAGTGTGCCTCGCAATCGATCTCTTCCTGAGAAAGCGCTGATTGAGATGACAATTCCTCAACTGTCCAAAATTTTTAATTTATTGTTTTTAAAATGGGTTACTAGGCAATTATTAGTTTTTGTGATTTTATAATTATTTAGAAGCCTTAAACCTCTGCCACTCACCCAACCTGATCGAATTTTTTGTAAATGAAGGTCATTGCCGTTTTGCTACAAAATTTATTGAACCTATTGATAATAGAGATAGGCTCGTTCCCGCGCCTATCATCATGTCAATTGTTCTAGATATGTGAAAATTGGGATCAGCGAGTAATATGTTTTTAGGAATTCGAAGATGTTCACGTAATATGACTTCAATCGGAACTAGATCAGTGATATTAGGAATTACTCAAAAATTTGAGGTACACTGATAGTCATTAGAAGCTGATTTGAAGGTTATATAAATCATACCATCCACAGCCGTTGTAAGGTTTTTTACAGCTCCAATTGAAAATCAACATTTAGACGTCGGGATTTTTAATTTCTTCACGAGGTTCCTTGTTACGAAATTCGTGGTTGAACAGGTATTAAGTGATAGTCGTGATTTGTTCGATTTTTATTCTCATCAAATACTTCAACTATCGCAGTCGCCACTAGTTGACACGTTAAGACTTCAGAGTGATTTCCAAGACTGACGTTGATTGTCACGATTCATTGGATTTGTTCGAATCTTGTGCTTTGGAAAAGTGTAATAAAGTATTGTGACGTTTCCCATACTTTTTACAAGTTCCGAATTTGCAATCCTTCGCGTTATGATTATGTAGACAATTATAACATACACGCGCATCTTACGACCTTGGTACGCTGCTCAACCAGTGTTGGCAGGTGGCAAAAAAATAAATCTTCAGCTCTCCCAGAATTTTCCTCAGAAAATCTTTAGACCAATTTAAAAAATTTCTTCGGATTCTTTTAAGAATATCTTCAGATTTCAAAAGTCAATTTTTAAAATAATTAATGATACTATTATGAACTATTCAAGTTTCTTCAAGTTGTAGTATCTATTTAATTTTAAAAATACATTATTCATAGGAATTGTTATGAATGTAACCATGAAACACGTGCACCAAACTCTCAAAACATGAACTTCCCGCGCATTTTGGGTATGCAAACACACGATTGGTCAAAATACGTAGTTATGTTAAACACACAAGAATATTTGCGGGAACTCTTAAATATACTGTACAGGTATATCGATCAGAAAAACATTCCTTAGTGGTATTTATTTAGTTTCCCAAATTTTCAACTGGATATCGCATTTCGTGTAAACTTGAGTCGATTAAAAGAATGTAGAAGAAATTTCAATTTATAAAAGGCAAAGCGATCTGAAGAAAATTATTCAGTTAAGGCCATGCAAAAGTAACCTCAATTTTTTTTCACATTGTTTTTATAACCAACTTACGTCCACACGAAACGCGATATCCAGTTTAAACTTTGGGAAACTACATGAAAAGCACAAAGGAACGTTTGTATAGTCCTCAATTTTCATAATTATAAAAAAAGAAAAAATTGTCAGAAAAAAATTTTTTTTACAATTATAAAAATTTAGGACCAGGCAAATGTTCCTTAGTGCTTTCCATCCAGTTTCCCAAATTTTCAACTGTATATCGCGTTTCGCGTGAAAGTAAGTTGGTAAAAACAATGTACAAAAAAATGTTGAGGTTATGCTCACATGGTCTTAGTCAACTGATCCCAATTTATGAAAAAAAATTCGTTATGCACTTTGCATATCAATGCATATCATATAAAAATATCAACTTTGCAATCAACAATCACGTATTTTAATAATCATTGTTTATGTGGAGTTTCGGTGAACTATTGTTTGCAATGCTTAAGTGATGAGAAAATTGTGCTAACTTTCAGCTTTTCAAGTACGAAAAGTATTTTTGCAAATGTGAATTGGTGTTTGGACTATTTATATGTAATTTTCAAATTTCTCCGAAAACAATATAATATCCAAAATTTGAGGTTGAAGTACCAAGGGTTTCAGACGAGCGGATCATGGTAGCCATGGTTCTGACGTCACCTCTACATCAAATTTTGGACATTATGTTTCGTTCTGTCGGACTGCAAAATTGCAAATGGAGAAAATACTAATCAATAATTGAAAAAATGTCACATAAAATTGAAAAGCAAAAAGATAGCACAATGCAATCAATTGAAAAAAATCTTTAGATTTTAAACAAATTTTTTCAAATTCTTCAAAAGCCGCAGACATGTAAAAATTTCTTCAGATTTGAAGAAAAATCCCCAGACCTGGCAGCACTGTGCTCAACAGTTAACGCCAAGAATTCACTGCATTTAAATAGATAATGTGGCTCGGTATAGAGAGAACATTTGTTGGATGTAGCAGTCACGAAAACGTGACGTTTATAATCATCTTTGCGTTCTTGAAAGGGGGGGTATCTTTATCAATAGAATTTTTAGCAGTTTATTTCATAGGGCCTGGTCCACGTGATAGTTTTAATTTTAATGGACAATTATCACTTGCATCAATGCGTTCCTTTTACGGGTAGTTCAGTTCTTTGAAAAACGCACCAAAAAAATTGACCTAAAGAGTCGTCCAAATTTCAATTATGTATTACTGGAAAGATATGCAAAAAAACAAAAAAGTTCAATCATAAAAAGT
This sequence comes from Melikaiella ostensackeni, assembly GCA_032362435.1. Lineage (NCBI taxonomy): Eukaryota > Metazoa > Arthropoda > Insecta > Hymenoptera > Cynipidae > Melikaiella > Melikaiella ostensackeni. The sequence continues at coordinate 10,704 of JAUMHM010008570.1, forward strand.
GTATCTTACTATTTATTAATGTTTTATATTATCTGTAACTTTAGACTGAATTGAGATCTTCAAGACAAATAGAGTTGGAAAGGGATTCTCATCCATGCCATTTAAGACATAGGTTTGTTTAAGATATGCGGATTTGAAAAGGGGTTCTCATCTACGTCGCTTAAAACATACATTTGTTTAAAGCGCACAGATTTCAAAAGGGGGTTTCATCCACGTCATTTGAGACATATATTTGTTCAAGCCACATAGAGTTTAAAAGGTGTTCTCATCCACGTCGTTTGAAATACATAGGTTTTGAAAGGGATCCTCAACGATGACGTTTCAGACGCATATTTGTTGAGGACACGCAGAGTTGTAAAGGGGTTCTCATCCGCGTTGTTTAAGACACATATTTGTGTAAGACTCATAGGGTTCGAAAGGGATTCTAATCTGCGTCGTTTATGATATGTATTTGTTTGAGACATATATAGTTGGAAAGGGTTCATCATCCACGTCGTTTAGGACATACATTTGTTTAAGACATATGGTTTTGAAAGGGGGTTCTCATCCGCGTCGTTTCGGACGCATATATTCAAACGCAAAGTTAGAAGGGGGTTTTCATTAACGTGGTTTATGACATGCATTTTTTAAGGAGACACTGAGTTGGAAAGGGGTTTGCATCCACGTCATTTAAGACATATATTTGTTCGATTCTCTGAATCCGCTACCATCAGAGGAGTGGAGACGACGGGCGAAATACTGCACTCTAAAAGGATGGCCACTGATCTTTGGATGTTATGCGAACGCACATCATGCAGTATAAAGCAGCAAGAACATTAGCAATAAAGCTGACTACCCCTTTGTCTACCTTATAACTGCCGATTTGGCTATATTGAATCGGGAAACGCACCAACCCTTATGACATTAGATGTCAAGAGGTTCTTGATTCAACCTCGTGTGCTATATCCACCAGCGAATTATTTAGGAAGAGGCATGTTTCGCTTGAGACATCTCTATCAGATTACAGTCATATGTGCTCTTTCCTGACAGCTGACAAATCTGATCCGGTTAGGTATCGGAACCCACGAGCGACTGGCTGGGACAATTATAGGAAAGATCCTAGAGAGTCCTTGGCGATTATTCCTAGAAGGATTAGAACAATTGATCGAACACCTCGTGCAGGTGCACTCCCCTGGTTCCGAGCCTGATCACCCGTCAGGAGGGGGCTGTTAAGCCGAACTCCTCTGATGGCCCAGGACATAGGACTAGTGGAGATGACTGGGGTCAAATCTATGAGTACAAATCATGCAGACCGATTAGCCTAACTTTTTCATGTTGAAAACATTGGGAAAGTTAGTTGATATTCATATGATGAAGGAAATCCTACCGGGTGAACCCTTTCACAGTAATCAACTTGCCTCTCAGAAAGGCAAATCCACCGTTGACGCTCTTCATGCATTTACCTGCCGCATTCAAAACATGAGGCGAACAGGAGATGTAACGATTGCAGCATTCCTGGACATAGAGGGTGCATTTAGTAATACCCCTACATAATCTATATTCAATTCTGCAGAGGAACATGGTGTAGGTACCACTGTAAATAGGTGGATGCGATCTATGCTGTGTGACAGGATTGTTCAATCGTCGCTCTACGGTTAAAACGTGAGAGCAAAAGTAAAAAGAGCATGTCCGCTGTGTGTCCACCCTGTAAGCACTCGTTATTGATGATCTGATTTGTAGATTGAATGAATCAGAATTTTACACACAAGGTTACGTAAATGAATTTGCTATCCTGGTAACAGGTATTTATGAGGGCATTCTAGTTGATCATATGCGAAATGCTCCCAACATTGTTGAACATTGGTCCAACGAGCGTGACCTACCTGATAACCGGATAAAACTGAAGTTATGGTTTTTTTCAAGACTCAGAAAACTGTCCGATCTCAAGAAATCTAAGTTCTGCGATAAAAAGGTCGTCTTCTTCACATTGGCTGAGTATTTAGGAGTCATTGTCGACCCTAAGCCATCCTGGAAACTATATGTTGATGTCTCTGGAGACATAAACTTTTGTAAGTTGCATCGAGTAGGAAAGGGGTTCTCATCCATGTAGTCAAAGAAAAACATTTGTTTAAGACATTTATATTTAGATATGGGTATTCATCCATGTCGTCCAAGAGATATATTTGTTTAATACATATGAAGTCGGAAAAAGGTTCTCATCCGCGCCGTTTGAGACGTATATTTATTTGAGATACATCAATTGAGGAAGGGGTTCTCATCCACGTCGTTTAAGACATATATTGGCTTAAGACATACAGGGCTGGGAAGGGCTTCTCATTCACGTCGTTCAAGACATATTTGTTTGACACATTAGTTGTAAAGGTGTTCTCATTCACATCGTTAAAGTCATATTTTTCAAGACATATGTCTATTTTCTTGTCTTTTGTGAATCAGAATTGCCAAATAAGGAATTTGAGTTCTCAAAATTTGTTTCTAAGGGAGAAAGCTTAAATGATAAATGATTTTTCAAAAATAAAACAATTCTTTTTTCAACTTCTTTATCACATGTTTTAAAAATCAAAAATGATTCTATTCATAAATCTTTCATCATATTAAATGAGGTTATATGTATTTATCTATTAATAAAGGTTACAGATTTTTTATTTTTAAAATTAATTTTTAAAGAACATTAGAATAAATTTTTTCTGAAATTGTCTAGAAAAAGTCTGGAAGATTTGAACAGACTTTTTGAATTTTTCAGGTTTTTTCTTTCAATTTGAGGAAAAATTCGAATCATTTGAAAAAATATTTAGAAGTTTTGGAAAATTTTCAAAACTAATTTAACATTTTAAAGGATTTCTAAGAATGTCAAACAAAATGTAGATTTGTGATGATTTTGAGCATAAAATTAAAAATAATAATTTAAGAATTTTGAAAGGTTCTAAGAGAACAACACAAAATTTTCTTAAGATTCGTAGGATAAATTAAAATGACTTCTTATTTTGAGGAATTAATTTCAAGAGAAGATTAAAAAATATTTCTGAAATTTTCGAAAAAGAATCTGAATGATTTTAAGACGATTTTTTTAATTTGGCAGGATTCTTGAGAAATTTTAAGCATAATTCGAGTCATGTTAGAAGATATAAGATATGAAAAAATTCAAAAATAGTTTTACATTTGCGAAAGTATCAAAAAATTTTGAAGGCAATGTAGAATGTTGAAGAGGCAATTTTTTAGTTTTGCAGAGCCTGAACAAAATTTTAGAAAAAATTCGAATCATGTTTCAAAGTATTTAGAACTTTAAAAGAAACATAAAAATAATTTTGAAATGATTTCCAAAAATTTAAAGCAAAATGTAGCGAGACCAAGACGCATCAAGAAAAGGATAGGAGTAAAGTGAACGCGATTGGCATGCAATTCCTTAGGAATACAGGTATGTACGGTGAAACGCTAATGGACAAAGTCAATAATGAGTGGATTCTCAAAGAATGTTGTGTAGAAAAACACTGATTTACAAGAGTGAAAGAAATGTGCTGAGATGGTTAGGTTAAGTTAAGGACGTTTAACGACTTAAGTATATTTAGGTAAAGTGAGTGGTAGCGTACCCAGAGGTAGACCAAAGAAAGAATGGTTGGAATGTGTGAGTGAGACTACGAAGCGAAGAGATATAAAGAATCATAGACGGAGGATGTAATGAGAGAATATACTTTTGTTAGAGGGAAAGCCGTTTCGGTAATAGACAATATCATTACAAACAACAATGAGGAATATAAATGGATAAGAGTAGAAGGAAAACCAATATATCAGACAAAAGACTGATTTTTGGTGAAACAATAAAAATATTTTGACACTGCATGGGTCTTAAGCTTGAATGAATTTATTCAATATTTTCCACGTGAAAGGATTCCCCGAAAAGTGCTCCACGCAAATTCTACGGAAATTCCAGTTCGAAATTCCGTTGAGTTTCCGTGTAAATTCCACTAACTTTCCAGCTGCGAATTCTAGCCTGTAATGGAACCGAGAATTTCCGAGAGAACGCTATACCACCTTTACCCCTGCCCCCGGTCGATTTCCGAATGTCTCGACCGTCGTCCCATCATATTCTGTTCGTACCAGGTATAAAAAATATAACTTTCTCGAGGAAGTTGACTTTCAAATAGGAATCGGTCGCACCCTAATGATTACTATACTGACCCCTCATGATACAACATCTTCCAAGTACACCAGGTGTACAAAATACATCTTCTTCGAGGAAGTTCAGTTTTAAATAATAATTAGTCGTTTTCCAACGGTTACTATAATAATCCCTCATTGTAAAACATCGTCAAAGTGCACCAGGTGTACAAAGTACATCTTCTTTGAGGAAACTGACTTTTAAGTAGGAGTTGGTCACACTCCAACGATGACTGGGAAAACCTGTCATTTTATAATATCTTCTGAGTTCACTGGAACCCATCATTGTACGACATATTGCAGGTGCCTCAGATATACAAAATACATCTTCCGGATGCGCAGTAGACTTCTGTGGCATTTGCGATTGCGCACTAGAGTTAGATTGAACTTACGGCTGCGCAGTATTCTTCTGTGGCATTTGGGGTTGCGCACTAGAGATAGGTGGCACTTGCAACTGCGCAGTAGACTTCCCTGTCAGTTGTGGTTGCGCAAAAGGATTAGACTGCACTTCCAGCTGCGCACTAGGTTGAGTTTTAGAGTCGAGTTGCACTTCCGACTGCGCAGTAGACTTCCGTGACATTGTCGGCTCCGCGATACACTTTTGTCGCATTTGCGGTTACGCACTGGTGTGAGGTTCTACTTTCGGCTGCTGAGGGGTCATGTCAGCAACCCTAGGCGAACGAATTATTCCTATTAAATTTTATTTAATTAATTATTTTTAATTATTATTATTAATTTTATTATTATTATTAATTTTAATTATTATTTAATTTATTTAATTATTTAATATTTAATTATTCCTATTGAAAAGTCGGCTTCCTGGAAGAAAATGTATTTTTTACATCTAGTGCAAATAGAATATGCTGAGATGATGGTCAAAACTTGCGGGCGGGAATTGACCGGAGGCAGAGGTAAAAATAGTATAACGTTTTCTCGGAATTTCCCGGGTCCATTACAGACTAGAATTTGCAGCTGGAAAGTAACTGGAATTCCCACGGAAAGTCAACGGAATTTCCAGCTGGAAATTCCGTAAAATTTCCGTGGTTTACTTTTCGGGGAATCCTTCCACGTGGGTTATTACCTCTATAATTTAGTTTAGATGCAAAACAGAATGAATCTTCTTAATCCTTTCTGACGGTTCCATGAGTGATAAATCTAGCAGATAAGAAAAGTCCTGAGAAAACAATTTTTTCCTCTCCACTCAAGCGTAAACAAAAATAATCTATAAAATCAGTCGCTTTTCACGAAATTCTTCCAAAGTTGGTGTTGAGTTCTCTGTCGTTATCTCGACTCGTATTTAGAAATAATGAAGATTGCAATTTTATATTTTGACTGCATGGTTTTGCTTCATTTTGCAAGTAAGTGTCCCTCAAAAAGTTTGTACTGAAAGAATTTTATAATTAAAAATTTGCATTCGAAATATGTTTCAAATCAAAATTTTTATTTAGAGCCACGTTGCCAGATTGAAAACTTGTAACATATGAAAATAAAAAAAAAACGATTAACGCCATGCTTTGTTTAGTCATTAATAGTTTTTTGTTTGATATATTATTTATAATTATTATTAGTTGAATTGAATTCCTTTGAATTCTTTGTATTTGAAATTTTTTTAAATTACATCGAATGCTTTAGAAGACTTCCAGATTCATTTGACTTCTTTGATCTTCCTTGGAATTGAGGGTCCGAATCAAAAAATGGGTCGTGCGCTCGAAAACGCGGAAAAGTTTTGTCCACGCTGTGACGTCACACGGAAAAGTTTGAGGTCCGAAAATAAAAAAAATAAAAAGTACAGGCGGATAGATCTTTCAAGGTAAGATTGAGGTTCCATAAACGATTTTTTTCTGAAATCATTATCTTTTGAGAAAAAAATTAAAATTAAGTTTTTTTTTTCATTGAGAAAATCGTGTTTTTTGGAACTTCAATTGCCCTAACTCAGTAAATCTCAACGGATTTGGAAAAATGAAAATGCGTTTCACTCGGTAGACTTTACCGATGCCTACAAGATGAAGAAACCCATCAAAAACCAATTAAAAATGAAGAATATTTCAATTGAAAGGAAACCCGTGTTTTCCGACATTCGGTGATCATAAGAGTTCGGGGAAGTTTAAGGCACGGAAAAAGTGAGACGGCTAAGTTCTTCGTTAAGGTTCGAAGCCGCTTTGTGGAAACAATTATTGCAATTGGGCCGAATAGCGAAATCTTGGATGTTGGATGTTACTATTTGAAATTGTTCTTGAATTTATCAAATATACCATCGAAAATGGAAAATAATGAAAACGAGCATACACTGTTGGATTTAAATTCTGGAAAAAACCTAATTAAAGCGGGGAAATTTGATGATAAATTTTTAAACGATTCGAACTCATACATTTCTCTGTATAATAATTTCAGGAACTGAAATTTTGCAAATTAATTATCATTTCGCTTGCACTGCTTCACAAAAGTAACAAAAAATCTTTGGGAAATTATTTCACAGTAGTAAGAAACGGCAGTTCAGATTGGATTTGGATATCCAGGCAGATGAGCGTTGATAATTGGATTCACTTATTGTCAATAATTACTCGTGTAAAAAATTATGGAAAACCCAATGTTTTCGAAATTGGGTATCTGGGTAATTTACGAATCTTTGAAAGTTTCGTTTAGTTATCGACAACTTCGCTGTTGACGATAAGTTAATTAAAAATCATTTCTTTATGAAACTTCAAACGAGGCAAAGTGTTTTGTTTGCGAGTGTTTTAAAAAAATGTCGAATGAAAGTGAATTTTGAGTGAACAAAAGCGTTCAAGAAATGAAGATACTTAGAAACAGAATGTGCAAAAAACAACTAGAAACAAGGTATGAATGAACTTCGTCTTTCTTATTTCAATGTACACAATGGCCCTGATTGTTGACATTGGAGTCGGTCCGCTATATATCCAAGGCCATTT
>JAUMHM010008580.1:0-17780 GCA_032362435.1 Melikaiella ostensackeni
TGTTGCCGTTTACCTCAAAATCGTCATGACAGGCGACAACTTGAAAACAAAGATTCAACGAGTAAATAACAAACCTCTTAACAACTAAAGTGAGTGCTCCTGAGTCGAGGTGTAACTTCTGCTCTTGGTTGAATTGTTATGATTATTTTAGGAGAGAAAAAAAAATTTCAAAGTGACAGGGAAATAACATTTACCCTGTACCCACATCATATACAATATACATTCTCAACTAATTAAAACTGCAGTCTAAGAGTGATTCTTTTATACGCATACATAAATGCTTAATTTTAAATAAATTAAATTGATATTATTATTGAATATGTAGTATAATGCTACACATTACTTATTTTCAAGAGGTAGAAAGGCCTCTGATTACGAATAACTTGGGTATTTTGTCGAAAACCGGGCCCTTTTTTGCTATATGGACATGTGGTACTTACCATATGAACCATTGAGTTTCGTTTAAAAATATTAACCAGCTGTTTCTTATAATCCTTTAATTTATGAGCACTTGAAAAGCAGGTACCGTGTTTTACTTGAACAGATGAGAGCAAATCCCTATGATTTGTTATTGTTCCTTCCAGACAAATGGTTCCTGGATTCAAACTTCAAATGAGCACAACTTTTTATATTAACCCTGTTCTTTGGAATAACCAGATCTACAGAACTGAATTTTTCACATTATTATCATTTATGAGAGAGAAAATATTAGGCTCGTCCGAAATTTCACACCGCAATTTTTCATCAAATTTCCACGTTTTAAGATACTCTGAATTCTGAAGACGGAAAAAGGAAGAACGAGTTTGTTATAGGGCCACCCATGAATTACATAAGAGCTTTTTTGGACTGGGGGGTGTCCGGAAAATTTTTTCAATCTGGTACATTGGTGAGGGGCGGTAAATCGATACTGTTACGTAATATTTTTGACATATCAAACCTATAGGAAATGCATATATCCAAAATTGAAGTCAGACATTGAAGCTTAGTAATTCCATTAAAAGATTGTAATAACGTTATGAGGACTTCAATGTCTGTGTGATTATATTAGTATTTTGATTTTTTTCCATCATTGTGTAGAAAAATATCTATAAAAGCAATGTATTTCCACAATATTATAAATTACCACTGTCAACATCGAAATTATTTAAATATTTCTTATGTTTATCACAGGCTTTGTACCATTTACTGAACACACCCTTAGATTTGGTGATCTACTACTCTAGATTTGACAGCAGATTAAACAAGAGCTTATTTTAGTTCATGTTCTATTTGTCGAAAAATCTAAAAAAAATCATAACCAAATCAACGTGCAGAATTTTTTCTTTATAATTAACTTCAGGCACATAAAAACTATTGAATAATTGGACATATGTTCCAGTAATTAAGAAAATACAGTTTCCTATGAATATTTTTATACGTTTTAATTTTCAAGGAGAGTATAGTTCCTATTTTGCATGTTTCATATTGTTTTGATTTTCTTTCTTTTTATTTTAAAAACTTCTAAATTTTCATTAATAAGACGTAGCTGAAATTTTTTGGAAAAATTACGTAAATTAGGCGTTGGGAGGGTATGTCAAACAATTTTGTTTCGACTTGTTACATGGGGGAGGAGTAAAAAGCTATGAAAAAAAGTCCAAAGAAGGAATTGTAGCTTTCCAAAAGGTCTAAAAAAATTTCCAAGCACGCAATCCCAGACCTAGGTATGATATTTATAATTAGCTCATGATAACATGCTTATAACAATGCTATATCTCGCAAGTTTGAGCGCGCCTAGGGCGCTCGATTTGATCGTCGCGCTGCGCACTCCAAAACATGCGAATCTCGCGCTTCGCGCTCAATGTTATATGTTTTTCATGTACGAATTACTAAATTTGTTTTTGATTTCAAATGAAAAAAGAAATTTATTTACTTAAGGCTCTATCGACCTTAAGGAATACATTCTCATTATAATATTCGCGCACGAATTTCTGCGCTTGCCGTATAATATATACAAATAAATAGTTAAAAAGACGATTCAAGAATTATCTTAATGATTCACGATTTGTCTTATAGAGAATTGTCTAACGTCAATTTTATTTAACTTTTTAAAAGCATAAGTTCTACTCTTCTGAATTTTTTTCTTATCTTGCGTCGTTTGGCTCAAAAATTTGAATTAAAATATTCCAATATCATTTTCCATACTCAAAACACAAACTATGCCTCCTACCAAAAAATTTTCAGAAGAAAGCTTATGGGTCTTCGTAAAAACAACAATTTTGATATCAAAACTTTTTCTCGTATCTCACGTTATTTGACTCAAAATTTGAATTTTCGATTTTTTTGAAAATTGAAAAATTTGTTATGACAATCTTATAGGGCTTTCAAAAAGCAACATTTTTCTACTCCTGACTTTTTTTCATATTATGCATTGCTTGGCTTAAAAATTTCATTTTCTTTTCTTTTTTTAATTTTGAAAATGCGATAACTCTCATAATTTTTTTTATCTAAGAAAGTCATGAGGATAATAGTTGTTCATATAATTTTCAAATCTTGAAAGAAAATGGGTTCAAAAATTTTGAAAATGCTCTAACTTTTTTAATTTTCATCCAAAATGGCTGGATAACGAACTTGATCTTCGGTTTTCGACACTGAAGGAATGTACCAAAGGTCAATTCAATAGATGCATTCTTCCGAAAGTTATCGTGCTCACAGACAGACGTACAGACAGACACATTTGTAAAAACATGTTTTTCGGGTTCAGGGGGTCTCAAAACGTGGACATTTGACAAAAACTGGGGTGGTCAAATTTTACACAAATCTAATACCTTCTCTGATGAGAACGTAAAAAGTTGTTTATCTAAAAACAAACAAAAACTGAACCATCTCCAAAACCGAGATCGATATTTAACCATTTTTGACGTTGAACCACTAGAAAAGACTTAAACTATAATTCAATTTCGAAAAATAAAGATTTGAACAATTTCAAATAGAATCATGAAGAATAATGCACTTACAAAATTAAATAATGCAAAATAAATTGAAATTCGAATTTCGCAGCGATCCTAACCATTTGGATTATTCTATTTCAAGTTCCTAAAATAAACATATTGTTAATCCAAAGTACAAGTAAAATTTTAGCACATCGTCAAAAAATTTTCAATGCCATATTCAAAAGAAACCAAAATTTCGTTCGAGGATTAAACTAATAAGCATTATTCTCGCTGAAAATCATTAAATTATCATTTAAACTCAAGGCTTAGATGTAAATTTCACAAGGAATTTAATTAAGACTCTCAAAAGTTTTCAGAGACTTAGGTGAAACTTTTTATCAGGGTTTAGAATTTTGGCGATCACATCTAGTTCTTCTGTGCCAATCAGTAATAATATAGTTTTAATCAGTTTTCATTAAGGTCAAATCAAAAAAATTCAATCTACCTTGTGTTTCAATTTCAGCAGTGAACTGTTATCTCGAATGTATAATATTGAATACATTACGTAGGATATCTACATCTTGTGCATGTAAAGAAAGTACAGAATCATCAACATATTTAGCATAAAGGTCCAATTCAAAATTGATTCTGTTGAAAAATTCATTTTCCAAATCATCCATCTCAATTTCAGCAATAATTGGGGACAAGACTGAACCTATCGGAGTTCCAAATTCTTATTTATAGAAAGTACCATTGGATTTAGAATAAACAGAATTAAAAACATATTCAAAAGCAACACGAAATTATTTTTCAAAATTTTAGTATGAAGTTTAATCACATCCCATCTACTTTCGATAGCAAGTTTGACTCTTTCAGGTGAAATGCTGGGAAACATGGCTATCACGTCGAAGGAGACAAAAATGTGATTTATTGATATTTCAACATTTTCAGTCAATTTTAGAAATGCAGCACTGTTTTTAATTGATCTTGCCGAAAAGATAACTGATTCTTTTATGGTTTCACAAAGCAGTTCTTCTAACTTTCTCGTGGGTGAACCTGTTGAAATAACCGGTCGTAAATGAAATTCTGCTTTATGAGCTTTGACCAGGCCATAGGCCAGAGATAGATTTGTGTGAATTGTGTCGATGTCACACCTTTGGATATTGTTTCCTTAACATTTTTGAAGCCTGAATCTCTCTAGAATTTTGAATGTACCTTTTTGAATCATTTTTGTGGGTTCATTTGGGATAACTGCAAAACTATTTTTATCATTAAAAGTATGGGATATACTTCCGAAAAGTGCATACCCCCGATTGATTTTAAACTCCGTATAATTATGTATTTTGATGGGCTGATTACGAAAATGATAGTGAAAATAGGCGCGAATTCCATTTTCATGGTGAAAACCATAGAAAACCCATGACCCCAGGCAGTCAATGTCTCAGAAATATTGGAAAGGGGTAGGAGGCAGGAATGTGTCCTTAATTATTTCTATAACCAGTCGCTGGGGTGCCTTTCCGCTCCCCTCGAGACGTTTCAAAGGGGAAGGTATGTGACTCATTTATTTTTATGGCTAGTCACAAGGGTGCCTTCTCCCCACGAAACGTTGGAAAGGGGTAAGGATGTGACATACATTATTTCTGCGACTAATCACAGGGGTGACTTGCCGCCCCACACGAGAGGTTGGAAAAGGGAAAGGCATGTGACCTACTTTATTTCTGTGACTAGTCACAGGGGCGACTTCCCTTACGAGATGCCCCACGAGGGGCAGAAATGTAACCTACATTCTTTCTGTGATTAGTAACAGGGGTGTCTTCCCCCTCCCCCAAAGAGACACTGGAAAGGTTTAAGGATGTGACCTGCATTAATTCGGTGACTATTCACAGGAGTGCGATAAGTTCTATTCCAAGCAATTCTACACTTGTACCAACATTTTCCTACTTTTCGCGAAAAATATTGGTTTTTCAGAAGAACTTTGTGATATATAAAGGGTGTATTTTGAGTATATCTACAACTTCTGCTTGAAGCTTTTCAAAAAAAAAAAATTATTTACTGAAATAAACGCAAAAACCCATGATTTTCATAGGTTTTTCATGGTTTTCACCATGAAAATCGAATTCGCACCAATTTTCACTATCATATTCGTAATCAGCACGTTAAAATACATAGGTATACGGAGTTTCAAATGATTCAGAGGTATGCGCTTTTCGGAAATCTCCCAAAGTATGCATCATTTATTGATTATAAACATCTTTTGATATTGCAACCCTAATACTCCCTTTATCAGACTAAGTGATTAGTAATTCGGGATGATATTGAAAAAAAAAATTATTTTGTTTCACAAGAAACGAAGTGTCTCGTCGTCCCGAAATTCGGGATGGGTAGTCAAATGTTTTTCATAAGTGTGGCTAGTCCATCCCCTTTTCCATTGAAAAATAGAATCTTAGGGGTCATCCACAAATTACGTAAGGTATTTTTATGAAATTCTCAACTCCCCCTTGCTCATATAAGACACCCTAAGATTTTTTTACCGCCCCCACGCATCCGCCCAAAATCTTGCTAAAATTTTATAAACCTTGAGAACCTTAATGAAATTAGTTTTAGAAGAGATAATTTCCAGTTTTCTCAAGTAATAGTTTTAAGGTTCTAAAAAGAAACATCAGAGTTTATTTAAACTATTATTTGTTAGCCTATAAAGTACCAAAATTCCTATTAACATATTGCAGGCTTCATTCCTTCCCCTATTTCCCTTTTTTGCCCTTTTTCTCGTTTTCAACTCAAATGCGAACTGAATTAATAGAACCCAATCAGAAAATCCAACTATTTTTGTTTGAAAGTTTATTCTTCTTGGTTGAAATGTATAGTATTATATTTTTGGTTACTACGGTATAATAATATATATTTATATATTCTAGTTTGAGAATTCATCTCTTTTGGTAGAAATTTCTTCCTTTTTAGATGAAAATGCAAACGTTTGTTAGAATATTAATCTGTTTCGGTTGAGGATGAAACTATTTTGTTGAAAATTCGTCTTGTTCGATTGCATTCAACTGTTTTTGATATTGAATTAAAATATTATTCGGTTTAAATATCAGCTATTACGTTTTTCGCGGAAAATTCATCTATTTTCTTGAAAATTTAACTAATTGGTTGATAGTTCATTTCTTTCATTGACAATTTAACTTTTTTGTTGAAAACTTCTTGTTTTATGACAATTTATCCTTTTTAGCAGAAAATTCAACCATTTGATTGAAAAATTCATGTATTCTGTTGAAAATCAGTCTTTTTGCCAAAAAATTAATCCTTTTCGTTAAAGATTCAACCCTTTGATTGAAAATTCGTATCTTTTGTTGAAAATTCGCCTTTTGTAGTATAAAATTGATCTTCATGCTAGAAAATTCATCTTATACGGTAAAAAATTTAATTATTCTGTTAAAAAGTCATCCTCTCTAATTGAAAATTAATCTTCTTCAGTTGAAGATTCAACTATTTTGTTGCAACTTCGTCTTTCTTGGTTGAATTCCATAGATTTGAGATTAAAATCTTTTTACGTTGAAATATCAAGTATTACATTTTTTGTTAAGAATTCATCTTTTTGGTTGAAAATTTAAATATTTTTGAGAAAGTTAGTCTTTTTTAGTTAAAAATTAATTTTTTAACTGAAAATTTAAATATTCTATTTTTGGCTTAAATTTTTTTTTTAGTTGAGAATTCAACTATTGAGTTAAAAATTGATGTATTTTGCTGAGAATTTATCTTTTTGGTTGAATGTGGAACTATTTTGTTAAAAATTCATATTTTTTTGTTGAAGATTCTTCATTTAATTCAAAAATGCATATTTTTGGTTTGAAATTCAACTACATTGAAAATTTAACTTCTTTATAGAAAAGTCGTTTTTTTGATTAGAAATAAAAATTTTTTAATTTTAAATTTATCTATTACATTTTTGATTGAAAATTAATCTCTTTTAGTAAAAAATTCAACTATTTGGTTAACATTTTTTGTATTTTGTTGAAAATTCGTCTTTTTTGCTTAAAAATTGAAAATTTTGGAGGAATTTTTCTTCTTTATTGACTGACAAGTATTTCTTGGTTGAAAATTGAACTCTTATGATGAAAATTTGTCTTTTTGGTGTTAAAATTCGTCTCTTTTGATTGAAATGTCATATTTTTGGTTAAAAAATGCAACTGTTTGGTTGAAAATTAATTTCTTTCGGGTGTGAATTCAATTATTCTGTTACAAATGTGTGTTTTTTGTGTGACTTCAACTATTTGCTTGAGAATTAGTCTTTAAGGTAGAAAATTAATCTTCTTCGTCGAAAATTTATCTTTTTAGTTTAAAATTCTTCAATTTGGATAAAAATTTATCTGTTTTTGGATTTATTTTTTCGTTTGTTCAGTAACAATTTTTCTTACAGAAGATCTCCCCCCCCCCCCCCTGTCATAAGAAACAGTATGATATAACGCCCCCTCATCCCCTAAATCGTCTTACGTAATTTTTGGATGACCCCTTAAATAAATTTTTGCTGCTCAGCCTAAAAGGCCCCTCGCAAGAGGAGGTCCTCCCGCAATGCGAGGTTTCGCTGTACAGTAGTTACGTCACTACAGATTGGTCGTGAAAAAGAGCCAACAAGTAAACCTACGGAACTGTCTCTCGCCGATTTTGATGAAAATTTGCGAATTTGTAGAACTAGGGAAAATAATCGACACGTATTTTTTTATAGCGGCTGAGAAACCGTTCTAAAGGCAGAAATTACCCCTCGTATATAAAGGGTGGTCTTCACGTTTCAACTGCAACAAGTCGGATGATTCAAGAAGTGAGATGCTTTTAAGGGGTTTTCGATGTCGCTGAATTCAAATCTGTGATTGAAATTACAAAATTCGAAATGACGAGCCCAATATGGCGTCTGCTTGTCGCACACGAGGGGTGGTTTCCTCTTTTCAACTATAATGAGTCGGATGATTGGGGAGTTAAAATGATTCTAAAGGGTTTTTGATGTCGCTGAATCCATATCTGACAATGAGGTTGTAATTCCAAAACTCCAAACGCCGAATTTGAGAATCCATTGGATTATTGCTTCAAAAATTGTGCGCCAATGTGCGACTTGTGCAGTGAAGCAGCCGTCATAAGGTGTGCATGGTGCACAAAATCGCGATGCATAAGGAAATTTTTTGATGATTATCACATCTGCAAAAGTTACTGCGAGTGAATGTGACGAATTCGGCTGATGGTGAGTATTCGAAGAATGAAAAATTCCCTAAAAATAAAAATAAGCAATTAAAATTCCAAAATGTAAACCGATACTTATTTATTCAAATTATCAAGAGCCTTCTTTACATTCTCTTTTAAATTGTGTATTTGTAGATGGCAATCTTTCATAAAGAAAATAGATTTTCTAAATTTATTAGTGGTCTGATTAAAGGTCACTTTGTTTCTTTTATTATTAAAATCAAAGCAAACTTTCTTGTTAATATCAAAAACCTTTTTTGGAAAAACTCCATGAATCTTGCATTTTATCAAAAAATCTTTCCAACTATTTGTTCAGGAAGGACACTAAAGTTTAATTCTAATCATCCCGTTGAAAACAAAGTAGGAGTTGTAAGAAACTTAGTTCTTCAATTATCTATCTCGTCCAAGATTCCATGAAAAGAATATTGAATTATGCAAAAGATTTTTTTTCTTAACCATTATCCTATTACTTTTATCGAGGGTGTTTACGAAAATGCTATTTATAAAGACAGAAGGTAACAAAGCTATTAATTTAAAAAGAGATTTTGCGAGATGCAACAGAATTTGGTACGAAATCTTTATTTGGATGCAGTGACTTAAGTTTTGTGTCATAATTTTGAGTATGTGTAAATTAAGTTCCAACTAAAGAATGAAATAATCTGACTTTGGGATTTATTCAGAATTGTTTGCCTATGTCAAAAATTAATTTTCAATCAATGAATGAAATATGTACCAAAACAGAAAAGTAGATTTTATTTCGACCTTTAAGAAATTTCGAAAGAGAAACATTAAGTAAATATTTGTTCCAATCTGCAGGGTTGCCCATGAATATTTAAGATTTCTTTAATTGATTGATAGTTTGCTTTCATGAAAAAAATTGTGGTTCGTGGTTCCGAAATCGTGAATTTGACCGTTTTTCCTGATTTTGAGATGCAAAAAAATATAAATAATAAAATACAATGGAAGAAATTATTTTCAATTGAAGCTCAATAATGGCGTGTTTCTTCGATTGAAGCTGAAGAAGTTTTAGGTTCGCCATAAAACACTTTTTCCAAAAAATTTGAATTTAACTCTATCCAAAAAAACTTGTTTTTCGAAAATGTTCAAAAAATCCAAGTTGAACAAAAAATATTTTTTTTCATTTGTAATTTTTCATTACTGTTCACTAGAAAAAACTGTCCATACAAAAAATTTGTCATACATTTTTAACCGATAGGCAATTTTTTTGATTTTCCAAAAATTTGAATTTTCAAATCCATAGACCGAACAGAAGATATCATCCGATTTAAAAATTTTAGTTCACTTTTTTTGGATGCCGAAGCACAAATCTTTCTCCCTCAGCCCAAACGATTCGATTAATTTCATCATTTTCACCTCGCCCTATTAAACAGTTTTGTGCAGTCGAACAATTCTTTTTAATTGAACATTTCTGATTCGAAAACAGACAATATTGAATTGTTCAAACTTCAAGAAATTAATTTTAAAAAGTGGTAACAGTGCCTAATTAGGATAATTAACCTGTTGAACAAAATTTCTAAATCGAAATGTATCTAAACACAGCAGTTACAAATGAGAATCAGAAATGAAAAATTTTCTTACGAAGAGTTAAAAAATTAAGAGTTTCAATTTTATACGAACGAATGTCAACACTTTTTTCATATGAAATCGTGATGATGTGGAAAAGTGCAAATTGAGCCGCTAAACTATGCAACATTAATCGTGAGTTTGCAAAATAAAAGAATTTAAAATTAGAAGCATTAAAAAATCAGTAGTTCAGAATTTCGAATTGCTCTCTACATTGTAAAATTTTAGCTGGAAAGTATTAAAATTTTCAATATTTCATTTCTGGAACAAATAAGTCTTTCCTGTAATTTTTTAATACCAAAAACATTATGAACTATACACCGTTTTTCAGACTTGATAACTAACAGCGAAGAATTGCAACCCTACCAGGGTTGCGAAGTAACGCGTCACTTGAGGTTTTCTACGCAAATTACATAAATGACGTAATTTACATAGAAAACTGTATGAAACCGGTTAATTACATGGTGAACGTTAATGGTCTCTTTGGCCCGATTTCACCAACAATAATTAAATGAACTAATAACTAATGATGATTATTTTTTAATCAATGATTTAACCGGCGCTAACTTGCAATGCGTTCCACAGAGTTCTTTCACCAAATTTTAATCCCGGATGAGTTAACCGTTTACCCAGTTAGTAATAATTCGATTTTCTGTGCATAAGGCAATTCTGATTGGCGGAGACGAGAAGAAATTTGTTTTGAAGATGCTCTGAAAGCTGAAATGCAAATTTCGATTTTGAAGTTCTGTGCTGTTGGCCAGCGTTCATCGTCGATTGACTCCGTTAACCGGCCGAAATCGACCGCTCACGTTAAACGTTGATTGAGTCTCTTCAATCACACGTTAAAAGCTCGGAGATCGCCAAAATTCTAAAACTTAATGAAAAGTTGTACCTAGGTCTCTAAAAACTTGTAAAAGTCTTAACTTAACTTAAAGTACAAATTTTGCAAGTTTATTTGGTTATGCATTTTTATAGTTTTTTCGACAAATTGAACTTGAACTGAAATAAACTCAACATTTTAAGAAACAATTTCGATCATAATAAACACTAATTTAATGTGATGAAACGAGCTAATACAGTTTTCTCAAATCTTTTATCAAATCACCTAGCTTTATATTTTTATCAACAATTTAGAAGATTGGATTCCTTTATTAAATGTTTAGATAGTTTTACCTCTTTTTTAATCTGTCATTAAATCCAGAAAAGTATATCACCAAATCTGAGGGTGTATTTAGTAAATAGTGCAAAGCCTGTGATAAAATAAAAGAATGTTAAATAATTTTGATGATAACAGTGGTAATTTAAAAAGTTGTGGAAATACATTGTTTTTGTGGATATTTTTTTACTCAGTGATGGGAAAAAAATCAAAATACTAATACAATAACATCGATATATGAAGTCTTTATAACGTTATTACAATCTTTTATTGTAATTACTGAACTTTAACGTTTTACTAATACTATTTTGAATATATGAACCTCAAACCTTGGTTTCAGTCCAGTATCAGGGGTTGTCTTCAAATTGTTTTTGTCCCAAATCGGGAGGATCCAAACTTAAACAGTCAGGGCCGTAAGAACCATTTCCTAATATTACGCAATTTCCGAACGTGAGTTCGTACCTAAATACCCGCGCTCTGCGCCTTTGTCTATACGCTGCTGGTGTTTCACGCTTGGTTGAACACCGTCTCCCGCCCTGCGCGCCGGAGAAATTGCGCAAGCCAGCCGATCTAGGAAGCCCGAAACCAGGGGGACTGAAACTGCGGTTTGAGTGTATCTCCTACAGGTTTGATATGTCAAAAATATTACGTTACAGTATCGATTTCCCGTCCCCGCCCATGTAGCAGATCGTAACATTTTCCCGAACCTACCCCTTCTCCTCGCCCAAAAAAAGCTGTTATGTAATTGATGGACGGCCTCATAATGAACTCGTTTTTTCTTTTTTCGGCTTCAGAATTCAGAGCATCTCAAAAATGAAAATTCAATGAAAATCTCAGGTGTGAAAAATCAGACGTATCTAATATTTTCTCTCCCTAAAATGATAATGTAAAGAAATTCAGTTTTGAAGATCTGGTTATTCCAGAGCCCAGGAGTAATATAACAAGTTTTGCTCATTTGATGTTTAAAACCCCAAACCATTTTGTATGAACTGAACAAAAACAAATCATAGAGGTTTTTACTCATCTGTTCAAGTGAAATAAAGTTTTATTACAGGGCGGGGATGAAATACTTATAAATACTGAGTGGACGGTACCTGCTTTTCAAGTGCTCATAAATTAAAGGATTATAGAAACAATTGGTAAATTTTTTCGTGCATTACGAGACCCTAGTGCTGGTTTGCATTATGTTAATTGAAATACACAGTATAGTAAGTTATTAGAAATTTTACTTGTCACGCAATCGACATAGCTTTTTTTGGCTCAGTTAGGAAGAAATGTAAGTTCATAGTAATATCTAATTTATAAACTTAGCATCATATACTTTAATACAGGCTAAAATTTATTCATCCCAAATCGCGCCATGTCTAACAACATTTATCAACCCAAAATTATCAAAAGTCAAGCGCACATCGTTTGTAGAATCAGATTTCTCATTTTATAATTGATTTGTAATGATGAGTTTGCAAGCGCACACGGACGCAACTGCAGCAGCCTTCACTGGGCAAAAGACATATACACTTGCCATCTGATCAAAACCGGCATGCAGCTCAATAGCATTATGTGGATTCCGTCGCTGATCGATTGTTGTTGAAATGTAATGCAATTAGTGAATTTTTTGTGTCAATTAAAATACATACTTCCTGATAGTATCCAATATAGATTTTCTTCGTAAATCACTAATACTCACCATTAATACACATCATTAATACTCACAACTAATACTCCTCACTAACACTCATCCCTGATACTGATCACGAATACTCATAACGAATACTAATTTTCAATGCTTATTTTCAATACACATTCTCAGTTCTCATTCTCAATACTGCTTTTTTGACTTCTCATGCTCTCAATACTCATTCTCTGAGAACCCAACCTCTCAACACGCATTCTCTTAATATTTATTCTCCCAATACTCACGATCTCAATACTCATTTTCTCAATACCCACTCCGCGAAACGAGGATTGCATCTCCTATACTCACTCGAATACTCAACACAATACTCTCTGCAATACTCAGTAGCGATAGCAATTTCTCTATACTCAATTTTCGTAAGGGAAGTATAACTAATCTTAAGGAAAAGGAATTGGGGGATACAATGCGCGTAAGGAACCTAGATATTTTATGCGTACCGGAAACAAAGAGAAAGGGATGTGAAGTAAGAAAGATATAGAATGACTCGAGCTTTGGTCAAGAGTAGATAATGAATCATATGGTGGCCAAGGAGTCGGTTTGATTATGGAAGTTGGAATCAGGAGGCTATTTATTATAGCGTGCTACGCTCCAGTTGATAGTGACATTAGGGATGTTAAAGATACCTTCTGTGACTCATTAAATTATATCAAAGGTACTTGCGATCCTGGCGAAAGAATCATTTTGCACGAGGATATGAATAGCTGGTTTGGTGTGCAACGCGAAGGTACCGAAAGGGTATTAGGTCATTTTGAAGACCCAAAAATGAAAGGTAATGGGGACAATTTGATTAGCTTATGCTCAGAAAAAGGCTTTTTTATTATAAATACTTGGTTCAGACATAAAATGATCCACATGTTCACTTGGTGCAGAGGTGAAAGCCATAGTATGATAAGCTTTATTGTAGCGGATGAGAGACTGAGAGGGCTTGTAAGGGATATAAAGGTTATGAGAGGTTCTGAATGCGGAACGGATCACTACCTCTTAGTTTCAAAAATGAACCTACGCACGAAACGTCGGCAAGATTCGTAGTTTTGCACACGATTGAAACCCGAAACACCTCCTTTCATCATAATGAATCATCGTGAAAGCATTAAATCTATTAATTCCCTGCATCCCTTAACTTTCGGGATACAGGGTTGATACGGATAAATGTGATGAGAAAATCAAGAGTTATACTTTGACTAATGATATTTCAAATATTTTAAAAGTTTCTCATTTCAAAGTTTGTATTTAATTTTTCCTTAAATCAGCTAGAAGGTATGGACTACATATTCTTCAGTTTGCTAATGAAAACAAGGAAATCTTTTATGACATTACATATGGAGTGACCTGTCCCCTCCATATGTCACGATTGACAAGAACCTTCCCCTTTCCTCATTATGCGTGACATTATATGTGATCGCTTCCCAATCAGTTGATTTCTCAAAACATGTCTGTTACAAGTTTACTTACAGGATGTTTTTCGGTAAATTTCAGTCAATTGAAGAGCAATTAATTCCATTGATGAATGACTCATATTTTATATTAACCTGACTAATCCAACTCTTTTCTGATATTTGATGCCCTCTACGAGAGCTTTGCTCAGTGGTTGTGGTTGTGGTAAAGAGTTTGGATTTTTCTACGGGCTTTATAAGTCAGTTTGAATTTTTATGTGTAAACCGCGGCGTGCGATGGCTTTGTGAAGCTCTCCACCTGGGATGATTGCTGGAGAGATGGATCAGTGACTCGTGTCTGGGCGGTGTTGTGGCACAAGTATGTTGTTTGAACAAGCAATGCGCGACTTCTAGATTGATCTCAAATCCATCCCTCTCTTTGAAACTACCCCTTCTCCTACATATCCCTTACTGATCCTTACCATATAAATTCCTTCATTTGTAACCATAAAATTAAGATGGTTCAAGTTTGAGAGATTCGACTCTGAAAGTGTTTAAAAGGTTTGTTAACTTGTTGGGAGAGGCGGGATCGTTCATTTGTAATAGCGATACTAGGAGGGATGAACAAGGGGAAATGACGTCCACACGTAGAGGGGACATCTTAAGAGATTAAATTGTGGCAGGAGAAAGAATAAGGAATCTGATGGTCATAAGAACGGAAGTAGGCAATGAGGTAGGCTCTGAGCATTTTCTTGTGATAGCGACATTGAGATGTGGAGGACGAAAGAGCGGTAGGGAGAATAAGAAAAGAGAGGGGGAGAGGAAATTGAAAATGGGCAGCTGGGTGGAAGATAAGATAAGAGAATTTAGAGAAAAAATGGAGAACGAGGAAGAAGGAAGTATGAAGGAGGAAGGAGTAGACACGCTGCTAAAAAACTTAAAAGACTGATTGATAAGGTAAGGGAGTAGGTGTGACCGGGACGAAGTGAAGAGGGGTGGTGAATGAAGTTGGAAGGACGACGAATGCAGGGGAAGTAAAGACAGGATGAAGGAGGGTGTAAGAAGATGGAGAAAAGGGGAAACGCAGAAATGGGAAATGAACAAATGGAAACTCAACAGGAGAAAAAGAGATCACGAGAGAATGTTGAGTAAAAGAGGACAGAGGGAGAAGGAAAGGTACATGGAAGAGGTCGTAAGAGCGGTAAAAGAAAGAAGGAAATGGAAGTGATAAACAAGGAAAGAGGAGGAAGGAAGGGCATAGATGAGAAAATCGGGATGGTCGAGTGGACGAAGCATCTCAGGAGACTGATAGGGGGCGTGAAAAATAGGGTAAGGGGTGAAAGAAGAAAGACGGTGTTGGGGGACGAGGACAGCGGAAACGAGATTAGTAGGGAAGAGGTGAATGAGGCAATTGCAGGGCTGGAAAGAAACAAAGCAACAGTTGAGGATGGCTTAGAGAATGAAGCACTGAAACATGGATGATCAGGAGTGAAAGAAGGGATGAAGACAGAAGATGGAAAAATGGTAGAAAAATATAGATGTAATTCACTCATGTCAGTGGTCTACATAAATTCACCCGGATGTGCTTAGGAAGAGGCTAGAAAGAAAAGTGGAAGAAAAGGAAAGTATACCACACCACCAAATGGGTTTTAGGATTGGGATGGGGACCACAGGTAACATTTACATGCTACATTTTTCTGGTAATAGGAACTTGAGGCGGAAAAAAGGGAAACTAGTTTCATTGTTTGTAGATTTTAAAGCAGCATTTGATTCAATGAACAGGAGGGTGCTATGGAAGGCCATGAAAGAAAGAGAAGTAAATGAAGGTTTGTTAGAGAGGTTAATAGAGATATTTGTAAGGACTAAGATAAGGGTGAAGGTAGGAGGAAGGAAAGTGGGGGAATTCCGGACAGGAAAGGGTCTTAGGCAAGGGTGCCCGTTGAGCCCTCTTTTGATTAGTGTCCTATTGGCATACTTGGAGGATTAGACGGAGAGGGAAAGGAAAGGACGACAATATTGGGAACGAGCAAACTGTATTCATAAGCATATGCAGACGATGTAGTTCTAGTAGCGGATGATGAAAGAGGGATGAATCTGATGATGAGAACGTTCGAAGACTATGTGACAGAAACAGATGTAAGAGAATGTGAGTAAGACTAAGATGATGTGTTTTAAAAATAGAAAGTGCAGAGTAGAGTATGAATGGAAGATAAGTAGCGAGTTGGTGGAGTTGGTGGAGGAGCTCTCCTACCTAAGTTTTTGGTTCGAAGCAGGAGGAGGAAGCGAGCTGCTGGTGGGAAAGAGATTGGAATGTGCGAGAAAAGTAATGGGACAAGTGTGGGGTATAGAGAAGAGAAGGTTCAGGACGACTGGAGGATGAGATTGTGGATGCTGGACATGTTAGTGTGGTTAGTGTTAAATTATGGAATGGAAATTTGGGGACGGAAGGAGTATAAGAGTGTGAAAGAAAAGTCTGCATGCGTGATTTCCGAGATGAGTTATGGGGGTGTGTTGGAGCTGACCAGGCTATATGCAGAGGGAAGGAAGAGGACGAGAGAAAATGGTAGTCAGGCAACTGAAAAGCTCCTCGAATTTTAAAGAGAGAAACTGAGGAGGAGGAAGTGAAGCGAGATTGCACAAGTGTATGCCTAGTAGAATATTGAGGAAGAGAGGAGAGGTAAGGTAAGACATCCGAAATGGGGGAAAGAGAGATGCGAAATCAGTTTTAAATGTGACGTGCAAGTGAGGTGTAGAGCAATTGGTCGATCGCTAAAGAACTAGCTCTGGGGCATACATATTTGAATGTCAGATTGAGATAAGTAAGTGCACATTTCTCAAGTAAATTGGATTCTCAATCAGCTTAAATTGATAAGATATTAAAAAATTTCTGTCTCATAATTCAGAAAAAATTTAATAAGCTCTTGAAATTCAGTTTAGTCAAACTGTCAGAAGAATGGTGTGGATGTTCATTTAACGTTAGAAGTTGATAAATTTTTTGCTCAAAGGTTTGATTGTAGAGCGGAGAAGCATACGTAAAGATGTAATTTATAATTTATTTTAACAAGTAGCGCATCCTATAAAATTTTACTAGAAAACTGATGCGCTTCCTCAGCTAATTATGTATTTTAAAAATCGGGGTAATTTAGAAGCTCATAATTCGGATACAACTATAGCATTTTGAAAATTCGTCTTTTTTATGCCGTATTTAATATATTACGCTGCTCAACATCCGTGGTAGAACGAAAAACCGTAAACAATTCCATATATCCAAGCGGTCACCTAGAAAAAGTTTAAATATTGTTTACTTATTCCTAAGGATGAAACAATATTTAAAGGTACAGAACTAGATAACCAACTAAATCGGAATTTTTCAGGAGAGCGAAAAAACACTCTATAAAATTGAAATCACTATTTTAGGATAAGTCGAATGTCCACGTCCGACATAAAATGCTGCTAGGTTTAGGCCAAAAAAGTTAAATAAGAAAGTTATCCAGTTTCGAGAAAATAGAGAGGAAGTTGACAATCTCAAAGTGATACTATCCTAAACTTGGAGCAGGCTCGGCTGTGGATTACGATAAAAAATGGAATTTTCAGATTAAATAATTCCGAGTAAATCTTGCAATAATTTTGATGCTAGAAATTCGAAGAGTTTGAAAATCGGATTTCGAAAGCGATTAAAAATCGAATTTTCAATCTTTTACAAAAATAAAAACCAGCTTCCGAATTATGGGGATGCTGAACGAGAATAAAGAATTAATTTTTGGAGAAATGAGAAAAAATCTACCTCGGCCCGGATATGAACCGGGAACGCCGACTTTACATGAGTGGAGCGT
>JAUMHM010008609.1:0-17779 GCA_032362435.1 Melikaiella ostensackeni
TCTTTAGCTGTACGGTTTTCCTTACTTTTACAAGTAAGTACAATGAAATATTATATTAATAATGATAAGAAATAAGCACAGACTAGTATTACGGAATTTTCCACAAGACTAACCCGGCCAAGTATAGTGCTAGCGCTAGAGTTACGGAAAATTCCTTAACTTCGTCCCTGAACGAGCTGGAAAAGGGTTAGCCTTACGGAAAATTCTGTTACCATAGACAGTTCGTAAGAGATGTTGCATATGTTCTGAAAATGTGAAGAATATACGCCATTATATGGGTCGCCATTAAAAGCGTAACATTCGTGGAATGATTTTTGGTCGCTGAATTGGTCCAAAATTGGAACCTTTTTATATTTTTTTGGGATATATGATGCCATATTTTGAGATAAATGAGGCCAAATATGTCAAAAATCAGGTGTATGACATTTAAACTCAATCATTTCAAAAACCTGACGTGATAGAAGGATTCTGCCTATGAATCCGGATTCAGACAACAAAAATCCACGGGAAATATTTCTTCTTTGTCAAATTTTCATACGTACATGCCTAGCGGAAAGTTTGGGTATATTTGCATTGACTGTTTGAAAATGCATAGTTTATTACGAAGAAAAACATATGTGCAGAAACTGCATTGGGACTTTTAAAGAAGAACCGTTTGAAAGTTTAGAAAACATCGAGACGAATCCGACTATTCTCAAGTTGTTGTAATCAACAACTCAAAAAATATTTAACTTCAAAAGTCAAATGCTTTTCCAGACAAATCATCATTTTGAAAGCTTCCTTTCAAAAACTCATTGTGAAATTCAGAAAAGTGTTCCTTTAGATATTTGAAAAAAAACAAGAGCAAATCCCACTATTTTAATCTAGACTAATAAGAACTAGAATAAATTACATTGTTACATAATTTACTTAATTAATTATTATAATTAACTAATTATTACATAATATACTACTAAAGCACTATAATATTTTTTAGTCTGTGAAAAAACTCTCAATATTACAATATTATAATATTACATAGCTCCTAAGTATTCACGAGAAATGTTTTCTTGCGCAATAAAAATGTTTTCTAACCTAAAAGTCTGAGATTCGTCGCCAGAGTTAATTCGTTATCAGATATAACGTCAGATTTTATGATATTGTAGTATTATAAAAAATGTCTTTTTATTATTTTTCTTGAACTGTTGTTTAGAAAAGAATTATACTAAGATTACATTTCAAGTGTTCGAAAAGCAATTCAAAAAATGAATTTTGATTTAAGAACATTAGCTCAGTTATTAGTGAGCGTTGTAAAATTATGTAAATCTAACATTTTCAACACTTTTTTTCAATACGAAATTTTTTCTATCATTTGCAACAGTTGAAATTTGAAGATAATTAAAATGGAATTTTCAACAGTTGAATTTTGGATTTTTAAAGATTCAACTGTTTAAGATACAACTGTGGGAAATACAACTGTTATTTCAATTTTTCGTAATTTTCCATTTCCTTTAATTTTCGACAGTCGAAAATCCAAGAGAAAAGCGAAGCAGGTGAAAATTCAATTTTTAATCTTCTTTAATTTTCAACAATTTTAAATTAAATCTTCAATTTTCTTCAATTTTCAACAATGAAAAGTTCAAGAAAAAAGAAAATTGTCTGCATTCGAATTTTGAATTGTTGAAGAATTAACTGTTGTAATTTCAACTGTTGAAAAAAACAAAAATTGAAATTTCAATTTCCAGAATATTTCTGCAATTTTCTGCAATTTTCAACAGTTGAAAATTCAAGAAAAATGCAAGGATTCAAGTGTCAAAATTAGAATTTTAAATTGGCTGAAATTCTCAGCAGTTCAAAATTTTTTTTCAAAATTCGCATTTTTCTGACATTTTTGACGGTTCAGCCTCAAAGAAAATTGAAAAATGAATTTTCAACAGTCGAATCTTCACTTTTTTATTGAATTTTTTGCATTTGAAAGTCGGAGACAATTGGACGTCACAGAAAATTGCAATTTTGGTAGTTGAAATTCCAATTCTATGCCGTGTTCAATTTTCTTCCATTTGCAGCAGTTGAAAATTCAAGAAAAAAGAGAAAATTCAACTGTTGAAAATTTTGATTTTTTCAAATTTCAACAGTTTAATTCAAGAAAAAGCGAGTTTCGAAACAAAGTGGAATTTTCAG
Organism: Melikaiella ostensackeni; assembly: GCA_032362435.1. Lineage (NCBI taxonomy): Eukaryota > Metazoa > Arthropoda > Insecta > Hymenoptera > Cynipidae > Melikaiella > Melikaiella ostensackeni. Next base: position 2,161 of record JAUMHM010008609.1, read on the forward strand.
TTGTTAAAAATTCAACTGTCAAAAATTCAATTTTCAATTTTTTTCTATTTCCAGCAGTTTAAAATTTCATTTTTTTCGAAACTCGCTTCTTTATTTTTGAACTGTTGAAAATTAAAGAAAAATGAAAATTAAATGTCGAACAGTTGAATCTACGGTTTTTTCTTGAATCCTCAACTGTCAAAATTTAAAGAAAACTGATCATCCTGAAAATTAGATTTTCAATAGTTGAGAATTAAACTATCGAAAACTGCTGAAGTTGAAAATTGAAGAAACTTGTAAATTGAATATTGAACTGTTGAATCTTTAACTGTTGAATATTCAATTTTCTTTGATTTTCGTTCGAAATTCGCTTTTTTTCTTGAACTCTCAACTGTTAAGAAGTGGAGAAAATTGAAAATTGAATTTTAAGCAGTTGAAAATACAACTATTGAAGTTGAAAATTGAAGAAAAGTGAATTTTCGACAGATTAATTTTCAATTTTCTCAAATTTTAACAGTTGTGAAGAAACGAATTTTGGAAGAAAATTGAATTTTCAATTGTTAAAAATTCAATTTTCAACAGCTGAGAATTAAAGAGAGAAGCGAATTTTTTATCGAAAACAAGAGTGTAAAATATAATATTTACATAATTTTGAATAAGAATTTAATAAGTTTACGTATCAAACCATGAACAAGAAATTGAAAACTCGATTTTTTCGAAAACGGGGTGCCATTGGCAAAAAATGTTTTGGCAAATTGGAAGTCAGCCAATGGACTCTTAGTAGGAAAGTTATGAAATTTTAAAAAATCTCAACTTTGATCATCTCCTTGTGGATGTAGAGTAAATTTTTTCCTTGATAATCTTATAATTTCAACCATGACATCACGGAGTACAAAACCCCTTCACAGTCACACACTGTCACATTTTATTGTACGCCTCCCTCCGGTAAAAGAACGTGACGTCATTTATGAACGATGATTTATATAATATTTATTCATGTTTTCTGTCAAGATTCAAATAGTAATAATTGCTCCTTAATTTATGATTTATCCAAAATTTTAGTTTTGGGCAACCTGCATACTTTCTTATCATTTCTCGTTCCATAGGTCTAGTATGGTTTAAAGATTTCAAGTTCATTGGATCCACCCCACAAAGGATAGTGTGAAAATCCACGTGGAATTGCACGTGGTATTCCATATGATGCTTCACTAAAAAGGAAAATGTAGTCAAATCAAGAAAATGATTTACTTGACCTGATAGAACAAAACATTGCTATTGGTCTTTCATATCATTCAGAGGTGTGTCACACCATTGTAAAATTTCGTGCCTGCGGCGGGATTATCAAACAGTGATGCTGCGATCGTCACTTGATACATTTGCATTGCAATCACTATAAGGCGCACTAAATTTCTTATTTTTTTATAAAATTTTAACGGTTTTCGAAGTTTCTAAAGACTAATTTACAATTCAAATTGTTTAGTTCTCCTGTCCAGCACTATCCTAGTAAACTCAGTGAGTTTGTCAGGTAATATATTTATTATTTGATACTGAATATAATTACCTTTTCACGAAGAAAAAGTTTCGAAATTTTTAAATTGATTTCCAAATCATTGTAACTCCTATCGTCTTCGTTTCTCGTCTTGAAATTTTTTCATGTTTCAAATTTATTTTTTCAAGAAAAGTCAGGAAGTAGATGATTCAATTTGGACAAAAGTAATTATTAAATTTTTCACTCGATTTTTCCCTGGAAGAATCTTTTCGAAAGAAGCGAAACTTGAAGGCAAGGAACGAAGCTGATGGGGGTTGTTATTGTTCATAAATCATTTTCTTAAATCCGTGGATTCGCTCCATGAAGAGATACCCTATATTATCTATTATTTTTTGAAGTGAACATATAAAATAAATAACAAGTTTGTACTCCATACATTTTGCAGAAATTATTATTTCTTATGGTTTTTATTTTCATTGTTTATAAAATTCATATTTTATATTATTACGATTGTAAAATATATTGAAATTGTAAAATCGACAGAATTGAAAGAGACAAATAAATCATGGCACAATACAAACCAGCTGTAAATTTAAAAATCTGGACAGTTTTTCTTGGTTATTTTTCTAAAAGTTTGTTGTTTTTATTGCTTTGCAATTGTTAACTATACTTATATGGGTATTGAAGAATAAATAAATTTTTACTTTGATGTTCTTTTATTGCCTGTATTGACCAAAAATCTGAAAGAACTAAACTCAACATATGAAACTTGAGTAGAGATTATGTTATTGTGTTTACAAAATTTCATCATAAAAATTGAACTTCTTACCGGCATAACGCTTCCACCAGGAGCTGAAAACTGTTTCTTTCAAAGAATATCGGTCTCTGAAAAATGTTCTTAGCAAACGGCTTGTCCAGTTTAGCACAAAAAATAACTTTTATGGCGTTGGATTTGCACGTTGCCTTTGTTCAACACAATTTTGCGGTACCGAAAAGAAATCGAACTTCTCTTTGTTTGACTTCTTTGATTTCTACCAATAAGTACAATAGCGTATTATTCCGTAACTACTACCAATTTTTATTCGGAGTTTATTCACAAAACATTTAGAAATAATTAAATATTATACGTTACGAATACATTTCCATGCGAATGCCTTTTAAACTGTCAGACAATCGAGTGACGATTGACAAGCTGCTAGTTCGCCGCTCCGCCGCTGTGGATAGACCATGGCCAAATTTTTCATGACTACAGAGTGGGTCACGGCATCCCCCTAATATCATTTTAAAAGTTTTGGTATGAAGCACAACAATGGTGACAAAGTCCACGTAGAAATCCACCTGGAATTTCACGTGAAAATCGGGAAGTATTTTTAGTTTTGGGTAATCTCCGTACTTTCTAAACATTTCTCATTCTATATATCTAGCTGTGGCTTAAAGATTTCAAGTTCATGGGAACCGCCTCATAAAGGACAGTGTGAAAATCCTCTTAGAATTCAACGTGGTGTCAGATGTGATGCTTCGCTAAAAAGGAAATGAAGTTGAATCAAGAAAATGATTCACTTGACCTGATTGAACAGAAAATTGCTGTTGATATTCCGTATCATTCTAAAAGTTTTGTCAAGTAGTATAACAAAGGTGAAGAAGTCCACGTAGAAATCTACCTGGAAATTCACGTGAAAATCGGGTAGTATATTGAGTTTTGAGTGACCTGTGTACTTTCTTAACATTTCTCATTCTATAGGTTTAGTGGTGGCTTAAAGATTTCAAGTAGACGGTAATCATCCTATAAAGAACAGTGTGGAAATCCACGTAGAATTCCACGTGATATTCCATGTGATGCTTCACTAAAGAGGAAATGTAGCTGAATCAAAAAAATGTTTTTCTTGACCTGATTGAGCAGAACATTGCTATTGGTCTTTCATATCATTCTATGAGTTTTGTTATGTAGCAAAACAAAGGTGAAAAAGTCCTCGCAGAAATCCACCTGGAAATCCACGTGGAAATCGGGTAGTAATTTTAGTTTTGGGTAGCCAGCGTACTTACATAACATGTCTCATTCCATAGGTCTAATGGTGATTTAAATATTTCAAGTAGACGGGAATCACCCCATAAAGGACAGTGTGGAAATCCACGTAGAAATCCACGTGGTATTCCATGTGATGCTTCACTAAAGAGGAAATGAAGTTGAATCAAGAGAATGATTTACGTGGCCTGATTTATCAGAACATTGCTATTGGTCTTTCATATCATTCTAAAAGGTTTGTTATGTAGCACAAGAAAGATGAAAACGTCCACGTGGATATCCACCTGGAAATTCACGTGAAAATTGGGTAGTATTTAGGTTTGAGTAACCTGCGTACTTTCTTAACACTTCTCATTTCATAGTTCTGGTGGTGTTTTAAAGATTTCAAGTACACGGGAATCACCCCATAAGGACAGTGCGGAAATCCACGTGGAATTCTACGTGGTATTCCATGTGATGCTTCACTAAAAAGGTCATGTAGTTGAATCAAGAAAATGATTTACTTGACCCGATTAAGCAGAACATTGCTATTGATCTTTCATGTTATTCTAGAAGTTTTGTTATGTAGCACGACAAAAGTGTTAAAGTCCGCATAGAAATCCGCGTGGAAATTTGGGTGAAAATTCATCTGAAATTCAGTTTATATTTTGAAACAATTCACGTGAATTTTGACGTCGAGTTCCGCTTGCACTTTTCAACGTAATTTTTAATGGCAGCTATATCGTAAGCGGAAATAGATACGCAAAAATAGATGACATTGACCGCACAAATAAATATGGGTCAAAACACTGACAAGTAAATAATTTTCTCGGTTGAGTTACTTTACCTTTTCATTGATTTAATATATGCTTCCTTGTTCCAAAATATTTCAAAATATCACCCGAATTCCACGTGGGTTTTTACGAGTATTTTCATGAGAATTTTCACCTGAGAGACCATCTCAATCTTGCATACCATTTCAGAAATATGTATCAAGAAACAGCATGAATCGAAATTTTGAAACGTCAGTCATAGTGTCAGTAGCGTAATCTGTAATTAGCTTAGCTCCTGCTTATATATGTGCTGGATAACACATATTTTTACTGTGTACAAACAATACATGAATCTCCAAATCTCCTTACAAAACTTCCCATGTAGAAATCACCCTATTTTCCCCCATTTCAATTACGATAGTGGTCAGAATCTCAATAAAACAATGAATGGAACTAGTAATTTCAAGTCAGGACCGTCCATTGCTCTGTTAAGATTATCCATTCTTTCTGGCTAGAAAAACTATGTGCTTCTAGTTAGGCCTCGGGGAACGTTCGGCAGGGCAGGGTCGCGGTTAACGCCATAAGAGCGACAAAGATGGTGATAGAGCTAATAGCTAATAGTTCCTGCGCGAATGGGACACCCGTATAGTACGTGCCATATGTGCTCAGAATGTGCATGACACGCTGTGCGCCTGTCGCTGGGAACTTCTTCACGTAAGATGTGGCTACGGTATACCAAGGTGGAAAAGATACAGCCTTAACACGCAAAAATAAACCCTTATGTGTCTGTATCAGGTTCGGATGATTCAAAGAAAGCAAACTTTGACTCCATTGACAAGGACTGATCTTTTACATTTCTGTGAAAGTTTCCGTGCATTTTTTTGTCGTGGAGCTATTACAGGTAGTCGACGGTTCGACTGTCGACGTCTTGAGTGGACGGATGGACTCAGAGATGACTTGCTGGATTGCTACGATGCCATCATTATTCCTGTTCGTAGGGGTTACATGGTGCGCCTGCACACTCTGTGGTGCCAGAAACACACCGATTTTTTGCACGTTTCGCAACAGAGGTTGCGAAACCGGGCCGACAATCTCTTGCGAACAGGATGTGTACGCAGAACGCTTCCCCAACCGCTGCAAGAACCAGCCGCAGACAAAGAAGTGGAAGCGACATCAAGACTAACCGAGGAAATCAGGCACCCCCCGAGAGATGATGGCGATTTCAGGATGAGGAGAAACATCTACATCCAGGTTCCTCCTAAGCCCCAAGATCTGCCTGAAATGGATGACGCCCTTCGTGAGGATCTCTCGGAGGAATCCGACCTCCGGACCAGCACTTGTTCAGCTTATGATGCGGCGAGAGCTTTGGCCGATTCAAATCGAAGAGTAAAGCCGACGATAGATCAAAAGACCAAAAGGCGCTTGCATCAACTGAACAAAAAAATTTGCTGGTCTAGACAGAACATGTTCTGTATTCAGTGTATGATTGACTACATAACATCTGGTAAGTCTTTTGCGGTAAGGGTCCAAAAGTTCGCTCACGAACTGAGGATCCACCAACACACATTGAACAAGTCAAAGCTGCTGACTATCAAGCAGCAAATTTTTGACAAAATACGGGTGTTATCACGGATGTTTTGCTATTTAAGGAGCTGTGCAACAACCTCATATTGTTCGAGGAACAATCACCATCAATCACTGCCGAAGAGGTAAAGAAAGCACTGAAAGGCACGAAGAACTTCTCCGCTGCCGGACCAGATGGTATCAAAAACTTGTGGTGGAAGAAGTTCACTTCTACACATCAACGTCAGGCCTGGATCTTTATCTCTTATTTAAAGTCAGAGACGCCAATTCCGCAGTGACTGCTGTTAGAACGCACTGTACTCCTACCGAAGAAAGGCAACTTGTCCAACCCAAGGAACTACAGGCTAATAACTTGCCTGAACACGCTGTATAACATTTTTACAGTTATCCTGAACGATAGGATTGTTCGAACAATTGGACCTGTGTGGAAAGAGGTCTACGAATAACTTGGATCGGAAAAAGGCGTAGCAGGATGTCGGGAAAGCCTGCTAATCGACAGAAGCATCTGCATAGATGCCGCAGCCCACAATCGCAATCTGTTAAAGAGTTTGAAGGTTCATCCACACATAGTGGGATACATAGAGAGATTGATACCCCTTCCGACAACCATATTTACTATCTTACCTGAAAAACATCATGTGACAATTAACAGCGTCACCTTCCAGAAGGGCGTCTTTCAGGATGACACCATGAGCCCTCTTCTCTTTTGCATCACACTTTTGCCACTATCCCTCGCACTACGCAATTCTCGTGGGTACCTCTGCGACGGACATAATAATCGTGAGCATAAGGTCACTCATATATTTTATATGGATGACTTGAAGATCTATGCTTCTGAGATACAGCACCTTGACGATGCTCTAAAGATCGTCGAGGCATGCACACGAGAAATGAGTAGAAACTTTGGATTGGATAAGTGTGCCAAGATTCATTTGAAATAAGGATGACTTGCTAGCGTTAGCGATGAACCTGAACTCGTGGACAGGAGCGCTATCAGACACCTTTGCGCTAGAGAAACCTACCTACGAGTATATCTAGGCATGGCAGAAAGCCGCATTCAAGATATAACATCAGCTTTTATTTCGCAAACGGGCTGTCAAAAAGCCCGGCCTACTACCCGCGGACTGAGTTGGGCTGAGTTCACTCAGCTTGTGCAGGACTCTGGTTAGTATCCCTTCACAATCATATACGATACACGTTTTTTATGCAGTCTCTTGTGTTCCTATGACTCTTTATATCTCTTCCATTTAGAGTCTCATTTACACATTCCAATCACTCTTTCTTTGGTCTACCTATCGGTACGCTAACCATTCACCTTACCTAAATGCACTTGCTTCGGTGAACGTCCTCCATTCATTCTCTGAACATGACCGAAATATCAGCGAATTTCTTTCACTCTTGTCAGTCAATGTTTTTCCTACACCACATTCTTTGGGAACCCAATCATTACTGACTTTGCCGATTAGCGTTTTACCGCACATATTCCGCAAGGATTGCGTGCCAACCGCGTTCACTTTACACCTAGCCTTTTCTTCATACGTCCAAGTTTCGCTACCGTACAGCACAGTGGGTGCAAGCATAAAATTATGTGTTACATTTTCAGCATTGTTCATTACATTTTTTCTTCCAGTAATAGCTCGTACACCTTTCTACCCTCGTTTATACGTCTGGATACCTCTGAATCTATCATCTATCATCGACTGATTCTGCTGTAACAATCTCATCATTTGCAAACACCACTTCACGCACTTTCACTGTTACGAGATCAACACTTTCTTCGTCTGAGAGCCATTCTTAGACATTTGCGCATGTTCATATTAAGCATCCAGGAGGACATAACGCGGCCTTGCCTTACGCCCTGCTTAATATCAAAACAGTCGCTCAGTAGTCCATTTACTCTTACACTCAAAAAATTGGTTTGACGCAAAACTCATTCAAATGAAGCGATAGATTGACTAATTAGAACGGTTCCCTTGTTTAAGCAACAACGATTTTAATTAAGTGATCGATCGCTTAATTTGAATGGTTCTTGCGTCCAAAAAATCCTTTGAATAGAAAAGTCGCAGGCGAACTAGTTCAAACCTTTTTAAGTTTTTATTTCCAAGAAAAAAATGATTTTTAATTATAGGCGAAAAACAGCACTTACGGACCTTCCTTGATTTCACATAAACATACAATTTTCACATATTGTGAGGTATTCTGTCGTATTAAGGAGAAACTTATGTAAGTGACATCGTTTAGGTTGACTTTTGTTTATTTCCAGCGCCTGGCCGCAGCAGGAATATTTTTAAGAAAAATGTATTCGACAGGAATATTCTCTGCTGTAATGTGTTCAGCAAGAATAGTTTTTACAGAAAAGAGTACTGCAGAAATATTATCTACAGGAAAAAGTAAAAAAAAGTATTGCAGAAATATTGTTCTGCAAAAAAAAATTAAACAGAAATAAAAATGACAAAAATATTTTTTGGATAAAGGAGTTTGGCAGAATTTTTTGTCGCAGAAAACATTCATATCGAAAGTGTTCTGCGGAGCTAGCGTCAGCCTTCGCAGTCAACCAATATGATAATTCCCAGGAAAATACAGTATCTGCTTTTCCACATCATCCCGTGTAGAAACTCAAAAGCCCGGCGCCAGCTTGAACTGATCGAGTTCGGCTCGACTCGTCTCGATACCTAACCAACTCAACTACACGTAGAGTCGTTCAAAATCCGAGTTTCGAATTTTTTTCACATCCTTAGCAATGTTCTGCAATATTTTGTTGACCATTTTGCAAAAATTCTGCATTTTGTGATGATTCTGTAGAAACTCTGCATCGTGCAGAATTTCTGCAGAATATTTACACAAATTCCGCATTTTTTCACCTCGGGCTGCTCCCAGTGTATACTAATGCAAGAGTGACTGACTCGGGGAACCTAATCTGCAATTAGAGCAGATCCTGTTTGTTTACTGACTAACACATATTTTTCCATTGTACAAAAAATTCACAAACTTCTTTTTTCTTCTCACAAAACTAGATGCAGCCGTAGTCTCAACTTCAGGGCAACCACAAGTCGAGTATTTGGATCCTCCTACAAATGGCCGCGTTTTTCTAGAAGTGAGAGGTTCTGGCGAGCAAGTTACGGTTGGAGTTCTACATCCTGGTGAATGTCCTGCTTGGGTGTATATCCGAAGAACAAAACTGGATTCAGAGGTGCACGTTTATGTATTGCTACCTCATGAGCGTGGATGTCATGGTTTCATTGCAAGGCTAGAACCTGCCAGAATCTATGTTCGAATTGTGGAAACCCGCATTTTTGTAAAAGGAGACAACAACGTTCTTTATTTAGCAATTCTTGGGACTGACGTTGCGCTTGTCAGGAATGCTGGATGCCCGGCCATTTTTGTGAAATTTCCAGATGGAAGTGTTCATGCAGGAACTCTACGTCGTTGGGGCAGTGTTTATCCTACCTGGGTTATTTGAGAAAACGGGGTATTACGAACTGTAGATATTACAAACTTGGATGAAGAAAGTAGGATTGACACCGTCAGTTCAGAATAGGAATAGACTCTCCTTAAATATTAGATAATAGGTAACCAAAGGCAGAATCGCGATTAACGCGCGGATGCGTGACCGTTTGTGATTCTCCCTTAGTCGTGTTTTAACTGTGTTTAATAACTACGGTCAAGCGGGAGGTTTGACGCCGAGCATGGGCGTGTGGGCACTCGATGCTATTGAATGTCTACATCCAAACTCGCCTGTCGAAAACCGACTGCGCTCGGGAGTTTTGGTTTTCTGCAGTTTTCCTCTTCCTTGGTCAAAAGGCCAAGCGAATGCGAGCGCCTTCAATAAAAAATCGGCTGCAGACGATATACATCGATAGAAATGAAATATTTCAATAATTCAGACTAAATCCAAAGGTGTCCAATTTTGATCCAAAAGTGGATCAATTCGTTGCAGTGAGAAAAAACAACTGTATACTGCAATAAATTGTATACTGCAACAGATTGATCCACTTTTGGATAAAAATTTGTCTTCTCGAGATTTACTGTGTCTGTAGCAATACATTGTGCTATAGACGATACTTTAATATAGACAAAACATCGCATTGCAAACACTGAAAATCAAAAAGAAAACATATATATAAGTATAAAATGTCGAAAAAATAGCCAGGTCTTTCACCATATAAAACACACGTATGGCTGAAACAGAGGGATGAATTGCAAAATTTGAAACCGATTTAGTTTCCAGTGCATTGTGCTATTAATGTCAGTCTTAATTGCGTGGGCGACGATTTTGAAATAATAGAAATGTTATTTAGATTGTTTTTAAATGAGAAAACCTAGAATTTCCAATCAATCGTTAAATTTTGAAATTTTATTTGGTGTTCTTATAAAATGATATTTAGTGTTTGATTTACGTGATTTATTTTTTGATTTGTGTAATATTTTAGTTTAGGTGAACGTTTGTCGAAGATTACATATAAATCTGTCTTAGGTCGCAATTAAGGATGCGCGTACTCATATTTAATTGGCAACAGTATTGCCTAATAAAAACACTTCGGTCTGAAAATTACTCCATTTTAATTCAATCTCCTCAACGTATTGTGTGTGTGCGCATGAATTTAGTGCTGATTAAGGTCCCTCGATTTGTGCCATGTCCGAAATCCAGGCACTTTCCTTAAAACCAAGAAAGTGTAGTAATGTTGGCTTCAGCTGACTTCGGTATGTGAACTCAGAAACTATCAGTGATATCAAATTCCTCATTGCATGGGAATTTAGTGCTAATTAAGTGCCCTCGATTGGTGCTCTGTCTGAAATCATCGACTGATTCTGTTGTTACAATCTTATCACCTGCAAAAGCCAGTCCCCACACACTCTCTTTACTAACATTATATATTGGCATTAATGCTTTTATTGCCTTTAGAAGTCAACCATTCACTCCACACTCTTTTAGGACTTCTCAAAGTTCAGATCTATTTATCTTATATAAAGCTTTTCCCAGATTAACAAATGCACAGAAGACTTTTTTGTTTACTTTCAAATTCATTCTATGATCTGTCTCAGGCTTAATATTTGATCCGCAGTTGAACAGGCCTCGGACTCACCATACTGTTGACACTGTATGACACTTTTTTTGATTCATGACACTATTTTGCTCCTGTTTTGAAGAAACAGATTTAAAAGAGAAGAATTTGAATGGTTTGATAGAAAAGGCTAAGAAAGAGTTAGAAGGAGTTTGAAATCGGAAGGATCTTACAGGCGCCCATGTGGCAAATGAAATGCTTGCCGCTGTAAAGGAATTAAAGCAGGAACAACAGCTCAAGGACATAGACATCCATAATGTATCTAAGCAAATTGAATCGAAGAAAAGGAAGGGGGTTGATGACCTGATGAACAAGAAAGAAACAACAAGGATGAATAGGGAACAAACCACAAGCATGAACAAGGAACAAGGTTAGAGAAGGAACTAACGACAAGCAACAAGGATTAACAATGAACATGCAAGAAGGATGGAGAAGAAATACGCAACAAGTATGGAGAAGAAATGAACAACAATGATGAACAGGGAATAAACAGCTAGGATTAACAAGAAATAAACAACTAAGATGAACAAGGAACAAGCAGCAAGTATGGAGAAGGAATAAACAACAAATATGGAGAGGGAATAAACAACAATATGGAGAAAGAATAAACGAAAAGGGTGAACAATGAATACACAACAAGGGTAAACGAACAACAAACAACAAACAACTATGATGAAGGAGGAATTAATAACAAGGATGGACAAGGAACAAACAAGAAGGATGGAGAAGGATTAAAAAAGAGGCTAAACAAGGGACAAGCAACAAGGATAAAGAAGCAATAAACCACCAAGATAAAGAAGGAACAAACAAAAAGAATGGAGAAGGAATTAACAGCAAGTATGGAGAAGTAATGAATAAAAAGGATGAACAAGAAATAAACAATAAGAATAAACTAGGAACAAACAAAAAGTATTACACCAAAAATAACTTTTAAGTAAATCGAATAGTCAAGCCAGCTAAAAAAGAAGAAAATCTGGTAAAGATTGCATTTCAAAAAAGGCTAAGGTATAATGTTCTGACATCCTTCTATTCTTCATTTCTATTTGAATATATGTTTAATACTTAATAAATTTTATGAAACTATTTTGACACTATTTTTTCAAATTTGTGACGCTATGGATACTATCTTTGATCTCTGAAGTGAGTCCGAGGCCTGGATCACCTTTGATAACCCATCCCTTGTAGAGTGGAACCATAATCACCTTTTTCCAATCATTTGGAACTTCACCATTTACAGCACACATATCATAAATTCCCTCAGAGAACGTCCATTAATTACGTAAGGATAATTTTTGAAATTTTAGACTCGCTCTCTCCTATTGAAATGATTCGTAAGATTTTTGAGACTCTTCCCACCTTTTCGTGTAAGGTTTTATATTTTTTACTCAATTATCAACAATATATCCATTATTTTCACTGTAAACGAGATGTCAGAAGATTTGAAAGATTTCTAGTCACTTGAAAGGACTTCAACAGATTTCTAGGCATTTTAAGGTATTTCAAAGGACTACAAAGTATTTCAAAGAATTGCAAATTTTGTACAGAGTTTAAAGAGATTTCCAAAACTCATCGCGGATAAAAATTGTTTTCTAGTTTATTAGCTTTTTCAAAATCTCATGAAGTTGTTTTTGGGATGCAAAATTTGCCTACATTTCTTGAAAAACGAACGAAAATCAGTATAGGAAAAAGTGTTAAAATATTGAAAGAATGCAAAAAATAGAAAAACTACAAGCGAATGATTTACTTATTTATTAAACCTAGGATTTCAAAGTACTTCAAGGAATTTTACAGGATTCCACATAATTGAATGGATGTAAAGGAATTAAAAGAATTTCAAAGGATTTTTAAGATTTTTAATCATTTTTACAGACTTCTAACTAATTCAAAGATTATGAAGATTCCAAGGGAAATCAACAGGGATTAAAAGATTCCCAGGAGTTTCTACAGATTTTAACAGATATCAAGAGATTTCGAAAACAAGAATTCACAGATTCATGTCGTGTGAAGTTGAAATATGAGTAAATTTCAAAGGCCTTGTGCTAAAATGGATTCATTTTCAAGGCGTGAAATTTGAAAATGAATTTCCATACACATTTAGAAACATATAGTTTTTAATGCTTTTTCGGTATTGTTCAAATGTTCCAGTTTGCAATTTGAAGTTCATAGTGAAATTCCGATTACATATCAGTACTAAATTATTAATTCGGAATATTTTATTCTAATATTTGAATATTTTTTCTGTCAAGCGTTTCCATTTCAAAAATGCACTGAATTTATTATTTAAGTTTGTAGGACAGAAAACAAAAATTGTTTAATTTTATGAATTCCACTTTGAGAGTATAAAATTTTCAATTTATTGACTACTCATAAATTTCATTAACTTTATTTATAATATTATATAATTTATTGCTATACTGAAGAAATAACGCCTGTTCGTTAGCATAACACTACAGTGGAAGAACCATGGTTTGTAACTCCCGACCAGTTCGTAACCCACCAAGCGTATAAATTGATTTTTTGTATAACACAATAGAAACTGTTGGCTGATGTGAATTTGTTTTCCAAGTAATAATGAAAATGTACAAAACTGATATGAGATGATAGGAATTATTTCGCGTTTATCAATTCAAAAAAAATAAATAAAAACGTCGAGTTCTGCCCTCCACCGTGGCACAGTGTACTTTCGAACCAGCTGACTATAGGACTAGCACTGAAATGACTCCACGAAACTTGATAGCTTGGCGTATTGTGAGTAAAAGAAGTGGCAATCAAGTGGACAATGACAACGTTCGTCTTGTTTCGAGTGCAATGAATTGAGTAAGTAGCTCTCCATGTCGAAATACAATAACTTCTGAGTCGGTTACGAACGGGCATCGAAATATCAGCAGTGGCGCATCTGTAACCCCTCTAGCAAAAACTCTTATAAAAATTGAAATATGACACATATCGTTAAAACGCTGAGGCAGATCTTTACTTCAATTTATATTCTTCAAATATCTGTATTAACTTTTACCTTTGATCAAAAACAAAGAATTGATGCGTCATTTAGAAATTGACAGTCCTCGAATCGATTGTGAGGTTATTATACGAATTGACGCACTTGGCGTAATTTGTTGTTGCCGCCAGTTGGTGTCAACTTTGACCAGTCTCAAAAAATCAACTCCTTCAAACAAAAGCTTAAAAATGGTGAAATTTATTGAATATAGTCTATAATCCCGAATTCACTTGCACTGATAAGCTGGTTACGAACCGGCTCATCATTGGGTTACAAACTGGCTCAAAGAGGACTTTCGGGGGTCACGAACCGGCACATCGGGTATGTTCGTTCAAATTCTTAAATATTTGATTAATGCATTCTTAAACTTGCTTTCAATGACATTTTCGATTGGAAATGGATAATTCTTTACGTAAGAAGAAAGTTTATTGCATTTAAATATTGCTTGAGGCATTCGAATGGAATTTCATTCTTTTCAGCTTTTTAGTATGTTACGAACCGGGGCCTTTACCTCAAATTATATCCGTCTCCAAAAATCTCTCAAATTCCAACATAATTAATTTTTTCTGCACCAATCGTCTTGAAAAGCGAAAGAAAATGACTAAATTATGCCCATCCCTAAAAATTTCGCGAATTCCAACAAAAGTACTTTTTGTCCAACTTTGAAAAATTTTCAGAGAACAATAAAAGTTCGACCATGAGCGAATGTTGGCAGTGAGGCCGTCAGCCATTATTGATCCATTGTTCATAACCATGGGATGACGATGAGAAGATCATGGGAGAAGATTAACTCAATCTTGAACCACGCTTATCCTATGCTTGTCCCATACTGAGCAATCTTGAGCCACCATGGTTCACCCATTGTACCGTTTCCACGCGGGAAAAAGCATGACTAACAAAATTATTGTATTTCCAGCAAAATAATTAAATTTTCAACGAAATAATAAAATTTTAAACTAAAAACGATGAATTCTCAGCCATAAATATAATATTAGACTTTTCAACCAAGAAAGACGATTTTTTAGCGAAACTGCTGAATTTTTAGCAAAATGATTAAATTTTCAACGAAATGATAACATTTTCACCAAAAAAGACGAATTCGTAACCAAAAATATAATAGGTGACTTTTCAACCAAGAAGAGGGGAATAGATGATAGACTCTAAAGCCTGCCATAAATAAATAGGAATTTTTATAGTTCATAGACTGAAGAATAATATCATAGCTCAAATTGGTGCCCTCCTCAGCACACAACACAAGCCGAGCATAACTCCTTTGGTTCTGGCTTGGTTTTCATACTTTCCTTTGCATGATCGAAGTTTGGTGGGACTGCCATTATGAATTGACACTCCACCTTATAACGATTTAGCTGCTTAATTTGGATATGATTTTGTACTTATGGAATGAATTTCTCGCATCAAGTTATAGTTGGGTGTATACTTTTATCAATGAATAATACAAATAAAAATGTAGCCTCGGATAGGATTGACACTTCTACTGCTGAAAGGCATGTTTTTGACAAAGTTTTAGGCGGTGAACGGAGATTAGATGTTTGGAAGGCTAGAGGAAAAGGAATTGCGGGATACAATGCGCGTGATGACACTAGATATTTTGTGTGTACCGGAAACAAAGAAGAAGGGATGTCAAGTAAGAAACATAGAGAATGGACTCGAACTTTGGTCAGGAGTAGATAATGAATCATATGGTACCCAAGGAGTCGGTCTGATTATGAATGA
>JAUMHM010008665.1:0-17775 GCA_032362435.1 Melikaiella ostensackeni
TGTATAAGCCAAAAGGTTTAATAAAACTGCTTAAAAAAAATAAGGCTCATTACTTTTCAATCGAACCCTGTATGTGACCAGCCCATTTTTTTGTGTATTATTTACTATTTCACTTTACGTATTGCACAGCCTTCTATTTCGTCTCTAGTTATAGTGAAATAGTTAATACATTTCTTTTACAGGTTACAATCCGTAGAGAGGAACCGCAGCCCCTTCGTGAATCCCTTGGGATTCTCTTCGCTCCCAGGTGTCGCTTGAGGATAGGATTTCATGAGATCTTCTTAATTAAATCCGTAGATTTTTCGAAGTCGAAAAGCCTATCCTGGTAGGATTGTTAAAATGTTATGCCAGAATACTCAAACTTGCTTTTTCAAAAAGTAATTCAGAATTAGCTAGCTAGCAATTCTGCTCTTTATTCAATGATAGTGATAGAAGGTATAGAACTGAACTGATGAGCTGGGCTCGAGTGCTACATTATATAGCCCTATCATAGTGGGGGGGGAGTGCAATTTCTCCTCTTAACATATGTATAAAAGGAATAAACATTTGAAAAAGTATACAATTCAATTTCTACAGTTCAGTGTGGCTCAGGCACTTCAATCAAAATATTGCTAATTAGATGATTCCTGATATGCGCTAAGATTTATTTTCATTATATGAAAAATAATTTCACATGAACATTAAATAACAAAATGTGAAATCAGGTGTTAAGTTGCATTATCATCGACATTTTAGCAAAGCGGAATGTCGTTGACACACTCCGTTTTCGGAAATTTTTATTAAATTATTTCCTTCCGGATAGTTACGTGATTTCAGAGAGGGTTAGGAAGAGTCTATGAAGGTAGCGAAGTATCGAATACGATAGTCGAAAATCGATAGGTCCCAGAATATCTGGTTAAGTTTACAAGAATATCTGGTTATGTCGACCAGGAATTTTTTACTCCTAAGTTACTAGAAAACTCTTTAGTAAAAAATTCTGGTTATTCTTACCAGAAATTCTAGTTAAATTCACCAGAAAAACTAATTAAAACAACCAGAAAATGCCCAGCCAGAAATTTCTAATACTTCAAACCAAAATTAATAGTGAGGGCATATTTGAGATTCTATTCTGGTTGAAATAACCAAACCCTGATTGTTTTAAGTGGAATTTTTTTTGTGCATTTGAAATAAAACTTATTTACATATTCACCCATGCGAATAATGCTTCAGCATATCTATAACCTGCGCTATAACCATTAGTTGAGGCAAATTAATGTGTAAATCTGCACTTGGAAAAATATTTGTTACGAAATTTTATTATAGCCAAATTTTTACATATTTTAGCGAAAATTTTGAAAGGAGAGCAAGATAGAGAAAATTGTCACCATCCTTTTTTTTATAGATCTTTGAGGGGAACAACCATGAAGAGTAGACATAAGGAGACCAAAGTCCTGTAAAGTGACTTTACCAAAAACGAGCAATTTTTTGTCGGACGTACATAATGCATTGAAATGCTAGATATTCTCGAGTGCGGTACTAGTTAGAAAAATGTTGAAATGGGTGAACAAATTTTGCTTGACTGAGATGAAATTTGTTTAAATTTTACAAATACGCCCGCCTACAAACATATCTTTGATGTAGAGTGAAACAAACGTTTGTTTATTTTGAACACGGTTTTTGCTTAATTTAAATAAATTTTTGTCAATTCAAATAGGAATTTGTTAAAATCAAACAATATGCATTCAAACAAACATTTTTTTGGCAGTGCTTTCTTGAAGTGTCAGACATTAGTAGAAATTACAAAAAGAATTTTCCAAAATGATCCTGATATTATTGTTAGCGACTGGATACTAACTAAACTCAAATCTTTGATTTTACTTTTTCGGAACATAACAGGCCAAATAACTGATAATGTGAAACTCAATATACAGACCTCAGCAGTAATCTGCTTGATATTACGCAGAGCAACGTTCATCAAGGTAATGTATTGCGAATGGATGCGAGCCAAATCTTGACTCTTGGTATAGGTGACTGTTTTTCTCGTCAGCGTCGTCGAGATCAGCGGAAAATACGATTGGAACATGTGAATATCCGTTGTGACCCATAGGTACGCAGTTTCAGACAGTATTTATCGTATTTACTATGTATTTGAGTTCCGAAAGTTGACACCGTCTCAAGGAAATTAATATTTTTGTATGAACACATAATATACATCAAATACGTGTAGCTGTATTCGTTCTTCGTATTCAGTACCATTAGTTTACAAACTGCTTTTTTCACCAGTGCAAGTAAATTAACAATAACACAGCTTCAAAAAAAAAAGTTGTTAGCCCCTGAAACCAGAATAGACTTACCCTACGTTTTTGAGGTCGCTGAATCCGACTCCGGAGCCGGTTTCACTTTATCATGTCACATTTCGTCCCTAACCTCAGAAAAAGATGGAAAATCGCTGATTTCAGGTGAAACATGATTCCCGTTAATGAAAAGTGGCCATATTTTATATTTTCGAGGTCGCTGAGTTCGAATCCGGAGTCGTTGTGGTTCTATGATGTCACACATCGTCCCCAACTTCGAAAAAAACGTGGAAAATTGGTAATTTTATGTAAAACATGCATTTTTTCAATGCAAAGTGGTCACATCCTATGTTTTCGAGGTCGCTGAGTACAAATCCTGAGTCGATTCGGTACCACGGTCCCAGCATTTAATCTTTGATACGTAACTTTGGAAGAACTTTGAATCCAACAGACCAGACTCCACTCTCCGATTTCTCGCTTGGCGTAAATTGAAAGCAAGTCGAAAATCAGTTGATGCCGTCGACAGCATTATGCAGATATCAACCGTGCTAACCAGCATTTCACACGTTCTCGCGCTGCATAATTACATGTTTGATACCACAGTGACATCAGGTGATGCATGCATCTTTGTTATTTTGATAATGCTGAACGAGATTTTCTCGCATTATGATCTTGTTGCTTGAACGAGTGACGAAATCCTGCTACTCCGACAGATTCTGTGAACGGTGACGATTGTTATGATCTCACAATTTCTGATCCGGATAAAAAATGGGTGCCAAATAAAATATTCGATTATTCTAAATCACAATTGACTCGCTGGCATAAAAGTAAAAATATTGAAGATGTAAAATTGAAGAGTCCAACTTAACGGGCAGAACCAACTTGTGAAGAGATCGCTATTTCTGCAAAAATGATGTAACTGGATTCAACAAAAAAAAATAAGAATCACTGCTTACGTCGATGTTCTGACAGTAATAAGACCCATCAAGATGTGCAATACAAATGAGTAAGGTATTGAAGGAATCGGATGTATTTCTTCTCGGGAAAGCTTACAGATCCAAGAAGACGCTAGCGAAGAAGAATGCTCCAGTAAATCTGATATTGACGACGAATATGTAGGAAGTAAAGAAAAGAAACCACAACTTTTTTCAGAAGGAGAATTGAACGATCTCATTAGAAATTTAGGACTAACCAAAGAAACGAGTGATTCTTGGTTTCTATACTCAAAATGAAAAACTTGGTGGAAGAAAAATGTGGAAGCAACTGACTGTAGGAATAGAGAAAGAGATCTCAGGAAATATTTCACAAAAGAAAAAGAGCCTTTATTAGTTCACTGTCACGATGTGAATGGATTGATGGATGAATTGAAACCAGGGATTTACAGAGCCATCGAATGGAGACTATTCATAGATTCCTGCAAGAGAAGTTTAAAAGCTGTTTTGCTTCCCAGTACTAATGTTTTGCTTCCATACCGGTAGCACGTTCAACTACGTTGAAAGAGAATTACGAAAATATCAAGTTGGTATTGGATAAATTGAAATATTCAGAACGCAATAGGCGACATCAAGAACATAGGATATGACCACTTCGCATTGAAAAAATGCATGTTTTACATAAAATATCAATTCGCCACGTTTTTTTGAGGCTAGAGATGAAGTGTGACGTCATAAAACCACAATGACTCCGAATTCATACTCAGCGACCTCGAAAACATAGGATATGACCACTTTGCATTGAAGAAATGCATGTTTCACATAAAATAACCAATTCGCCACGTTTTTTTGAGGTTAGAGACGAAGTGTGACGTCATCAAATCACAAAGACTCCGGATTCGTACTCAGCGACCTTGAGAACATAGAATATGACCACTTTTGATAGACGGGAATCATGTTGCACATGAAATCAGCGATTTTTCATGTTTTTTTGAGGTTAGGGACAAAATGTGACGTGATGGGGCCAAACCGGCTCCGGATTCAGATTCAGCGACCTCAAAAACGTAGGGTAAGCCTATTTTGGTTCCTGGGGCTGACAACTTTTTTTTGTGGAGCTGTGAAGTCTTTGAAATCCTGCGAAATCCCTCAATTCTTGTGATGAAATTTTTGTAATCCATTAAAATATGATAGAATCCCCTGAAATCCCGTGAAATCTGATGATATTTTCTGAAAGCCTGGAAGACTCATTAAAGTATTCTAAGACGTTCAAAATTCCTTTAAATCACTGAAATCCTCGGAAATGATACAGAATCCGTTAAAATACTTTTAAAATCCCTTGGAATCTTTAAAAATACCCTAAAATCTTGAAAATCATTTGAATATCCCTTCAAATCATTGAAATCTATTGGAAATTTCTTAGAATCTTTTAAAATACCTTAAAATATTAAAAATCCTTTTAAATTTTTTGAAATAACTTAAATTTTCTCCAATCTTTTCGAAATTCCTTGGAATACTTTTCAATACCCTTACATATTTCAAATACTCTGAAATATTTTGTAATCCCTTGAAATTGTTCAAACCTCTTAAAGATTCCTTAGAATCTTTAAGAATACCCTTAAATCTTTGAAATCCTTTGAAATCGCTTGGAATTTTCTGCAACTTTTAAAAATTCCCTAGAATCTTTTGAAATATCTTGAAATCTTTAGTATTTTCCAAAATCTTCAGAGACACCTTTAATTATTTCAAAATCTTTCAAAATAATTGAAGTCTGGCAAAGTTCCTTAATTCTTGTGAATGATTTCCTTGAAATCCATGAGAATATCATAAAATTCCGTGAAATTACATGAAATCTGATGAAATTCCTTCAAACCCTTTGAAATATTTAAAGTCCTATGAAATCCCTTGAGATCCTGGAAAATTCATTAAAATACCTTATCAAGAGCCTTTCAAATTTCTTTGAATTTTTTAGATCCTGAAAAATCTTATAAAATTTCTTGAAATCCGTTATTATTCCTCAAAAATCCTTTGAAATATTTTGAAACCCTTCGAAATCTCGTAAAATCTGTTGAAATATCGTGAAATCTTATAAATCCCATATGAAATACTTCCAAAATTTTCGAAATTCAAGGTAATCCTTTAAAAAAGCGTGGAATTTTTTAAATCATGTGAAATCCCCTAAAATATTTGAAAATCTCGTCAAATATTTGAAAACCTACGACATCTCTTAATCCCTGTGAAATTCTTCGAAATTTATAGAAATGGTATAAAATGTTTAGAAAGTTTTTTCATATATGGAAAGCCTACAGAATCATTTTAAATCCTCATAAAGTTTAGGAAGTTGTTTACAATTCTATGTAATCCTTTGAAATCCCACACAATCTTTGGGAATCTCGTGCAATCTTGTAATTTTGCAATCTAGTGTACACTAAACATCCGAGTATGTAATTATATATATTTTCAAATTTTTTTCATTCTTTAGCACAAAACAAAACTTTTTACTCTCTTGATATTTTCTCGCACGATAAGCCATTATTTATTTACAGCCTTGTTAATAATATATTTTTTATCGATGTATGTTTGCCTACAAGCTACAATTTTTAAGTCATTTGCGATAACGTTTTTTTATAACTTTAATTTTACCGTAAATAGAATAATTATCTTTGTTAGTATTTTCAATATCTTCACCTCTTTCTATTTTCTCGAGCGACAAGCCATTATTTATGCACAACCGTATGAACAATATACTTTTTATAAATCTATGCTGTTCTATAAGCCACAATTTTAAAGTTATTTGCGATAACTTCTTTAATAATATTCCTTTCACCGTACAGAATATAATTATCTTGGTTAGCATTTTTAATACCTCCTCCTTATTGTTTATAACTTTCGTTATTAACAAAAACTTTCATTTAAAATAACTGATTTTAAAAAATCGTTATTAGTTAATCTCTGGCACAAAACTAAACTTTTTACTCTTTTGCTATTTTCTCATACGACGAGCTCCTATTTATTCACAGAATTTTTTGTTTTTGTTAATAACAATTTCTATGAAAAATAAGGAGCCGGTGTAGAAAACGCTCCCCACAATAATTATCTTATGAATGGTAAATGGAATTTTCTTAAAAAAAGTCATCGCGAGTAACTTCAAAATTGTGGCTTGTAATTGAACATAAATTTATAAAACATATATTTCACGGCTGTGAATAAATAATGGCTCGTCGTCCTACAAATGTCGTAAGAGTAAAAAGTTTTGTTCTGTGCCAAAGATTAAGAAACAAATTTAAAAAAAAAATCAATTATCTAAATTGAGGGTTTTCGTTGATAACAATAGTTATACACAATAAGCAGCAAATATTGAAAATGCTTATCAAGATAATTATACTGTTCACGGTAAAAGTAACGTTATAAAAAAAGGTTATCGTGAATAACTTCGAAATTATGGCTTGTAGGGGAGTATAGCTTTATAAAAAATATATTGTTTACAAGGCTGTGAATAAAAAATGGCTCATCGTACGAAAAAATGTCACGAAAGTAACAAGTTTTTTTGTGCCAAAAGTTACCAAAAATTTTAAGAAAAAATCAATCATGTAATTAAAGGTTTTTGTTAATAACAGTAGTTATAAACAATGAGAATCAGATATTGAAAATGCTAACCAAGGTCATTGTACAACTTACGGTAAAATTAACTTCATGAAAAAAGGTTTACGCGAATAATTTCACAAGTGTGGTTTGAAGGCGAACGTAGATTAATAAAAAATATATTATTAACAAAGCTGTGAAAAAATAATAGCTCATCCTGCGAGAAAATATCAAAAAAATAAAAAGTTTCATTTCTGCGCCGAAGATTAACAAAAAAAAGTAAAAAATAAATGATTACTTCAATGAGGGTTTTTATTCATAACAATTGTAATAAACAATGAAGCATGCAAGTTTATGAACACTAAACAATGTTAAATATGGAAGGTATAGGTTTTGAAACAGATTTGGTGAAAATTATGACACTGGTCAGCCTGGTTGATTTTTTATTAACAAATAAAAATTCCAGACGTTTTCCTCTTAAAATTTCCATTTTGTTTCTGGACAAGATTTTATGTTAATATTCTTATTATCAGATTTTTGTCCTTCTTAATGTATCTTTTCTTCTATTTATACTGACACCTGTCAAAAAGATGAGTGAATCGTTATTCATTCCACGAATAGAATCTTCGTAAGTGACTAGAATTAGGGAAATATTTCAGATATTTTTAGTGGTGAAGCACGCAGTAAAAGAGAATCTAGTAGCCAGCCAAAATACGTTATGTTACCTTCTATTATTTCCAGAATCCGAACCTCGGCGAGAGATAAACATCAATCACCAACAATAGTGTTCTTTTTTGTTGAAAATACTCCATGTTTCTAGAGTGAAATATATTTCTAGATTTCTCGAAAAAAAGTACCCTGTAAAATATAAGGTGTGACTACTAAATAACTGGATTGATTTTTTTGCCGCTTGCATGGGACCTCAGCAGCAACATGCAGGGTCTGATATTAATCTATGTTCGTCCCCCCCACTCTCCGAATTTCAAGGTTGTACGACCCTCAGTAAGGCAGCAAGATTTTTTTTTGAAGTTGACCGTCTACCTGAGCGAAACAAGTTGAGCTTTGATTAAAGGTTTGCGTCCATAGTTTAGTTTGTTTATGCGGTTCCTTTAGTTATTATATAAATGCAACTAAGAAACTTGCTGAGATGGTTCGGTTATGTTGAGAGATGAATGAAGGACGTTCAAAAAAGCAAGTGTATTTAGGTACAGGGAATGGTAGCGTACCCAAAGGTGGACCAAAGAAAGAACGGTTGTAATGTGTGAATCAGACTTTAAAGCGAAGAGATATAAAGAGTTGTAGAAACACAAGAGCTTGCATGAGAAGGGATATGGATGTGAAGGGATGTATGCAAGGATAGGAATGTGTGGAGGACAGTTATTTATAAAAAGAACAGTGACGCCTGAAACGAAAGATTACGGATACTTATGGGCCCTCGTGAAGAGCTTTGCTTAATGGATGTGGTTGGGGTAAAGAGTATGGATCTTTCTATGGATTTATCTGCTATTTTGAGTGGTCATGTATGAATCGTGATGTACGAGATGTGGCTATTAAATAGTCGGACTGATTTTTTTGCCGCTTGCTTGGGATTCCGGCAACAAAAAGCAGGATCTAATATTGATTTGTGTTTTTCCGCCCCACCTCAACCATCCGAATTCAAGGTTGTACGACCCTCAGTACGACAGTTATATTTGTTTGAAGTTGACCGTCTACCTGAGCTCCGCCGGAACTATGTCGAGTGTGAAAATAGAACAGGGCGCTAGCGTTAAGTCTCTTGTGAAACTTGGAAAATCCGCTACAGAAACGTATAATTTGCTAAAGGAAGTTCATGATGATAAGCGCTTATTTTGTATTCAAGTTTTCGATTGGTTTAAAAAATACATATAACATTATATCGCTATAACCGATGGATCGCAAACACGACACTGGGAGTAAGGATTCGAACGGTCCTTATATACTAAATAGAAAAGAATCCACCACTTTTGGATTAGGTATTTTGCTAATAATTCGAGAAAGAAAAACGGTAAATTAATAAAAAAAAAGTTTGAAATACATAGTTTACGAAGAAGAATCTTCGGTCAATTTCATTCCAAAATATCTATAGGATTTGTTATTTTCCTTTCAATTCTTCCGTTATATTTTGCGTCACACTGGGGTTTATGGTTCGAAGTTTGCTAGTTAAGAAATGTACAGGTATGTTTACGAATGTATAAACAAATTTAAGAGATGCATATATATTATCATGAGAAAATAATTTAAAATTTCAGGATTGTTTTAAAATTTTTGAATTATATGAATGTTTGCGATGGAAATGTAAAAAAGCTTCAAATAAAAAATTGTGCAATTAAATAGCATTTCGATTGACTTTCAAATTCAAGTGATCGAATTTTGATTGTTTAATGTAAAATTGTAATTACCAAGGCTCAAATTGTAAATTTAAAATGTGTGAAATTATGATTTTTTTAATAAAAATTTTAGGATGAGGTGCTTTTATTATTGAAAAAATTTTGTTAAATATTGAATCCAATACTTACCAATATTTATTTTTCGGAGGGTAAAAAGTACTGAAAAAAGAGAATATTAACGAAAATTTTTCTTCAGATCTTTTTCATATCTTTTCACAATTCTTTTTTAAACCATGAGATTTTACTGACATGACTTCTCCTGAAGGTAAAAACATCTTCTACGACTTTAGGACATCAAAGTTAGAAAAAGTAAGTTAGTAAATTAGTTAATGAATATGGTTATTTGCTCATGAAAATTTTTGATGGTAAATGATTTTTTGTTTATTTTAGCCATGAAAAATTTATTCACAAAAATTCGACAGGTGAAGTTAAAGAAAATTTTTTCACAGATGTGTCGAAATATTGAATCGGCTATCTTCAATCGTAACTTTTTGATCCAAAATTTGGAATCTGTGACTCGGAAAATCCAAGGATGGTGAGTTTTATACAAAACGGATAATTTTTCATGAATTTCGGTCACAATATTGGACCTAACATTTTGAATTTCAACTTTTTGACCAAAACTTTACAATCTATGACCTGGAAAACCCCTAAATAATAAGTTTTATACAAATCGGATAATTTTTTTATAAATTTGGGTCACCATATTGCATTCGTCATTTTGTATTTTAACTTTTTGACTCAAGCTTCGTAATCTGTGACTCGAAAATCCCCTACAGAATGTGTTTTATACAAATCGGATGATTTTTCATAAATTTTGGTCGCTATATTGGATCGGCTATGTTGAACTCTAACTTTTTGACCAAAAATTTGGAATCTGTGACTCAAAAAATCCCTGGAAAATGAGTTTTATACAAATCTGAAAGTATTTTGTTAAATAACATTACACAAATTTTGGTCGCCATTTTGGATCAGCCATATTGAATTTTAATTTTTAATGTAATATTTGGAATCTGTAACTCCGAAAATTCATAAGAAACCAATGCTTACTTTACGTTTGGCATAGGTTTTAAGTGATCGTGTCAGTAGTTTTTGAAGAAGTGGAGGAAGAAGAGTTCCGTGCAGTGATAAACCATTTTTATTTAGAAAATTGGACGGCCGCGATTTCGGACTCCCGATTAAAAAGCTCAACCCAAAAGACGTTTCAGCGCAGCATTTGGCAAAGTTTAATCGGAATCCGCAGGACTTTTTGCGTCGATTCGTGACTGTGGATAAGACCTGGATCCACCACTTTACGCCCGAGACAAAGCAGCAATAAAAGCAGTGTGTACTGTCTGGTGAAACTGCGCCAAAGAAGGCGAAGACTGTTTTGTCAGCTGGAAAAGTGATGGCCACAGTATTTTGGGATTCTTAAGGAATTATCCTTATTGATTACTTGGAAAATGGTAAAACTGTAACAGGAACGTTATATGCATCATTATAGGACCGTTTGAAAGTCAAGCTGAGAAAACGGCCATGATTGGCTTACAAAAAAGTGCTATTTCATCACGACAACGCACCGGCTCACACCTCCGCAATAGCAGTGACAAAAATACATGAACTGGGCTTCGAATTAATTCCTCATCCACACTATTCTCCAGACTTGATTCCGTCAAACTCCTTTCTGTTCCTCAAATTGAAGACCGGGTTCGGTGGGAAGAGATTCTGGCCCAGTGAAGAATTAATCGATGCCGTAGATGTGTATTTTTCAGACAAATAAAATTTTGAGAACATATAAAAAGTATCTGTTCAGAAACTAATTTTCTCGTCCAAATTATAAATCCGTGAAGTTGTAAAATGATTTCGGAATCCGAGTTAAGCCTAGGACACGTATTGTGTTTTCCCAATGATTATTATAAATTTTTCCGGAATCATCAAAAAAGTTTTAAGCATTCATAACTTGAGAAACAGAATTTTTTCAATGGAGACTTTTTATATGATCACAAAATATACTCTAGAAGCTGTTTTAATGTTTTGGAAAATTTCTCACGCTATATCGGACTTATTTTGTCAATGCACAAAACAAGAATGGAATTCCTTCAGAAATGGCCCTATTAAGGCTGCAGACATTAATTGGAAATTAAAAAGGATCCTTTTCATGGGCCTCATCAAATTTTCTTTGTTGGCCTCGAACAATCTCGCATAACCAAGCTGGTTGGGCCTGTAACGATTTGCCTAATTCAGACCCTAACAACAATAGGGAAAACCCATCTGGGCCCCAACTATACCATATCAACATTTCTAGTACGTAATTTAATATCAAATTTTTTGAAAATATTTATTTAAAAAAGTGTTTATCTGTTTATTTAAGGAATATTTTCATCTTTTATTTTTCGTAGGATCAGCAACACGATCGCACGATCGTACTTGATCACGATTTCAATGCACGATTGTATCTATACTTTAAGTCGCGAAAAAATCCGACCAAGTTCAGAAGCGTGAGCATTGAACTGGTCACGTGCAGTACAGTAGGAATGTCCAAAGAAAATATTTAATCACCCCTGATTCGAGCAAAGAGTAGGAATAGGGACTCCTCATCAAATGGAATAATTTTTTTGTTTTGGATAAATCGATTTTGAAATACAACTGTGAGTTTAAATTAAATGAAAATCAAATTGAGGGTCCCCGTAGGGGGCCCTCATGGTTTGCCCTCAGGCCATGAGGGGTCCATGAGGGCAATCCAGGCATGGCCCCTCATGGAAACGACATGCTAATCCATAAGGATCCAACATGGGCTTCCGAAGGTAAATTTTTAATTTGTAAAAATAACTTCAATTATTGTCTCTTCATAATTTTCAAGCATATATTTATAAAAAATTTGAGAATAAAAATAAATATTAGCGCCTCGACTGGCACTTGAACTAATGACACGGGTATATTTAACTTAATTACTAAATCCAAATTGAATTCTATCTATGTTCAATTTTAATTCAACTAGAGTCAAATTGAATTCTGGCAATTCAAATTGAAAGTCAGTAGATTGCCATTAAAAACTAGATAATTCAAATGAAATTCTCAAAATTATGATCGAATTTTAATAATCCACATAAAGTCCTAGTAAATTCAAAATAAACAACATAAATCTTAACTAAAAGAAATTTAATTCAATCAATTAATTGATTGATTAGATTGAGTCGAATACTATCAACTTATCGTACGTTCAAATTTATTCTTTCAATTTAAAATCATTTCTAGAAAATTCTAATGAATTAAACTAAACATAGATTAAATTCTAGCAATTTGAAATTGATTAAATTCTTAAAAATTCTAATGGAATTCTGTCCATTCAAGTCGAATTCTTCTAGAAATTCGTACTGAATTCTAGTAAATTTATTTGAATTACAAGCGTATTGATTCGATTTTAAATTACAACTAAAGAAGTCAAGTTCACTTCTAGTAAATTCCAATTGAATTAAAAACGTTATGATTGAACTCTACCAATTCATACAGAATTATGCAGGATTTAAATTCAAGTGAAATTTAAGTCAAGTATCTAGTCAATACCATTGAGTTCTTACAAATTCACTGTTGATACTTGAGAATTGAATTTTACTTTCATAGTTTGGTTATTTCAGGTTTACAAAACTGCATTTTTGTTAAAAATTTGAATACATTTTTTTGGAAGTTGAACTTCAAAACCTGAGATATTCGATGAAGGCCCCCGCAGTGGGCCCGGCTTGGTGCCCTCATGCCTCACTTTACTAAAATCAAACCACTTTGTTGTTGTATCAAATTATTTTTTGTGTAAAATAGTAACAATATCGCATTTAAATGTGCAATGGCCCACATCAGGGGCCCACGTAAACAACCTATAGGAGAAATCCCACAAGGGCCTCTGCAGGGTGCCCCGCTCGTTTGCTCTCACTACAAATTTTGATGTTTGATTAGTTTAGGCTCACGAATAGTAACAGTATTTCATCCAAATAGAGCAGTTTTCGACAGTAAAGATGATTCCAAAAAAACTTTGATGCTCATACGGAGGGTTTACCTGAAAAAAAATTATAATCGTTGTGTTAGGTTGGTTAAAAGGAAAACCGCAAGTCTGATGAGACGCTGGTCATGAGTTTAAGTTCTGGTTGAGGCGCTAATATTTTTTTATCTATAAATTTTTTATACATATAAAAGATACATATTTATGCAGTAAAATATGCTTAAAAAAAAATGAGACAATTATTAGAGGTATTTTTAAAAATTGAAAATTTTTCCTCGGTGCAACTGCAAGGGCCCCACGAGGGCCCCTCGAGGACAACCATGAGGGATAGCCATGTTGGATCCTTACGGATGAGCATGTCGTTTCCATGAGCGGCCATATCTGAATTGCCCTCATGGGCCCCTCATGGCCCCAGAGGGCAATCTATGAGGGCCCTCGTAAGAAATTTTTTTCTCACAATAATACGAAATAATACAATTTTGCGTCTAATAAGCTCAAGTTGATGGCGACATGTCAATTTTATAAAAAGATATTGCAAAAACGTGCCAAATTTCGATGTTTTTGTAAATTTGGAAAAACGGTGAAAATAATTAAAGTTTTTAATATTCTTGAGCTTAATTTCGAGGTAACTCTCCATAGTATTTTGATTCATTAAGATATATTTAGAATTTTTTCCCTAGATTCTATCCTAGGGTCGAACTTGGTGCGAAAAAGTCGCAAAATTTCGAATAATAATTGTTCTCACCACATGATTTAAAAAATTCAAAAGAATAATATTTTTACATATTCTGCTGTGCAAAAGTTTCCGACCACCTCTTTTTTGATGACTGATTAAGTTGTCTTAATTTTAATTATGCCAGAGCTAAAAAAATTTCTCTTTAAAGGGTCAAATTCTGTCATAATTATGTACAAAGTGTACAAAATTATGTACAAAATAGTGTAAATTCCAATGTTTTCTTAAATTTTCAATAACTTCCGTAATAATCAATATTTTTCAATGTTCTTGGGCTCATTCTAAAGCTATTTTCCCACAGTATGGCTTGAATTCAGTCTGAGAAGTATTGTCCGGGAAGTCAATTTTAAAAATCATTTTAATTTTAATTTTAAAGGACTGATACTTGTAGACAATTTCAAGGTGCATCTTTTTTTCCTCTTAGGAATTTCAAGGAACGAAATACTTCCAGTAAGAAAGTTGTTGATTAAGGTTCAAAGGAGTTTTCTTGAAAGATTGAGCCTAATCGGATTAATGGTTAAAAAATTATGAATGTTATAAATTGCAAGCGGCAATCTTGACGCTGCCCTATGCATATGCCTCCTCGGCTACGAACGTGTTGCAGTGGACGATATGAAGGTCAAGTCGGATACCAAAACAAATAATAGCAACCGTTTGTGATTCAATATCCTTATTTTTTTTACTAAAAAAACAGAGTATTTATTTCCATAAAAAAATGAAGGAGGGAGCGTGTGGAGTTTGAACGAGTCGTCCAAGTAAGAACAATCTGAACGTAATGTTGCGCGCGTCTCGAACACGTTTGTCGTTTCTCGGATTGGTGGTGGTTCGTCGGGGTTAAATATACTTTTGTGGTCGCATCATATACTGAACAAGAAAAGAGAGATAAAATTATATGAGAGAAAGCATGAGAGAGTCAGATACCAATACCAGGGCTGGTTTAAAAGACATTAGAGCCTTCATAATATAAAAAATACATAAAAGTTTTTTTCATTTTTATTTTAATCGTCTTCTTGCTCCGCAAAATTGAAATTAAATCTGAAAAAAAAACTAAGAACGAGAGTTTTAAATTTCACTCTTCATACATTTTATCTAAAATTATTGCTCAAATTGTCATTTACAGTTATATAGTCGTCTCTCAAGTAAGTTAATTTGTTGTGTTAAACACTTACTCAAAAAGCTTGCTCATGAGCCAGATTAATAGTATTTAATAAATATATCTACCATCTACCAAGATTACTTGTTTTCTCATATACATTCGATGTAGTTTGATATTCATACCTTTCGAGATCAAATTCAGTTCTTTAAATATTAAATTAGTTCGGTCAGTAATAAAAAGAAATATCTTCGACCAAATAACAAGGTTCTATCTCGGAACATGTATGTTGAAAGGTTCTATCTCGGGTGACGAATTCCCGCAGGTTCATAAAGCCATATAAATTCTCAACTTCATAAAACCTTACTGTTCTTACGTCCTGAGTTGAAACCTTTTATAATGCACCTTCCGAGATAGAACCTTGTTTGCTGGAGACGTCAAACTCTTTATTTATTTGAATACTCTGTTCAATGAAAACTTTCCAGATCGAATTTGTTCTCAACTAATATTGCAATTTTTGTTAATACGGAGCTTTTCTGCAGTTCATTCATTAATAAAAAGTAACATTCATTTCCAAATAACAAAGTTCTATCTCGAAATAATCATATTGAAAGCTTCCATCTCGGATGGCGAACTCCCGAAGCTTCTAAGACCTATATAAATTCTACTGGAAACACTAGCGTCCTCAACTTGATAAAACCTTACAATTTTCACGTCTCGAGTTAGAATCTTTCATAATGCACGTTCCGAGATAGAATCTTGTTTTCTGGAGGCGTTGAACTCTATATTCTTTAAATATCCTGCTCAATAAAATCATTCCAGATTGAATTTTTTCTCAAGTAATATTGTAATTTTTGTCAATACTAAGCGTTTTTTGCAGTTTATTCATTAATAAAAATCAACATTTCCGTCCTAGGAACAAGGTTCCATCTCGGAACATGCATGTTCAAAGGTTCTACTACTGGGAACACTAGTGCCCTCAACTTGATAAGACCTCACAATTCCCTCTTTTTGAGTTAGAACCTGTCATAATATAACTTCCGAGATAGAACCTTGTTACCTGGAGACGTCGGACTCTCTATTCTTGAAATACCCTGCTCAATAAAAATTTTCCAGATCGAATTTGTTCTCAAGTAATATTGTAATTTTCATCATTCCCGAGCTTTTCTTTGCAGTTCATTCACCAATGAAAATTAAAATTTCCTACTTAGTGACAAGGTTCTATCTCGGGACATGCATGTTGAAAGGTTTTATCTCGGTTGAGGAGCTCCTGCAGCTACATAAAGCCATACAACCTATATTGGGAACACTAGCGCCCTCAACTTGATGAAACCTAACAATTTCCTCTTTTCGAGATAGGACCTTTCATAATACACCTTCTGAGATAGAACCTTGTTTCCTGGAGACGTCGAAACCTTTATTCATTAAATAGCCCTTTTCGATGAAAAATTTCCGGATCGAATTTGTTCTCGAATAATATCGCAATTTTTGTGAATACCGAGCTTTCCTTTGCAGTTGATTCATTAATAGAAAGTAACACATCTCTAAATAACAAAGTTCTATCTTGAACCAATCATATTGAAAGGTTCTGTCACGGGTGGCGAAATCCCGAAGCTTCTGAAACCCATATAAATTCTACTTGGAGCACTAGCGCCCTCAACTTGACAAAACCTTACATTTTTCTCTTTTCGAGATAGAACCTTTCATAATTCACTTTCCGAGATAGAACCCTGTTTCCCAGAGATGTCGAACTCTTTATTCTTCAAATAATCCTGTTAAATGAAAACTTTCCAGTTCGAATTTGTTCTCAACTAATGTTACAATTTTTGACAATACCGAGCTTTTCTACGCAGTTTATTTATTGATAAAAATGATTATTTCCATCCTAGTAACAAGGTTCTATTTTGAAACATGCATGCTGAAAGATTTTATCTAAGGTGACGAATAATACCTATCTTTTCTTTGCAGTTCATTCATTAATGAAAAGTAACATTTACTTCCAAATAACACAGTTCTATCTTGAAATAATCATATTGGAAGGTTCTATCTCGTGTGGTGAACTCCCGAAGCTTCTAAATCTCATATAAATTCGGTTGAGAACACTAGCGCCCTCAACTTGACAAAACCTTATATTTTTCTCTTTTCGAGATAGAACCTTTCATAATTCACTTTACGAGATAGAACCTTGTTTCCTGGAGGTGTCGAACTTTTTATTCTTCAAATAAGCCTGTTAAATGAAAACTTTCCAGTTCGAATTTATTCTCAACTAATGTTGCAATTTTTGACAATACCGAGATTTCCTCTTCAGTTCATTCATTAATGAAAATGAACATTTCCGTCCTAGTAACAAGGTTCTATCTCGTCACATGCATGTTGAAAGGTTCTATCTTGGATGGCGAACTCTTGCAGCTTCATCAAGCCATATAAATTTCACTGAGAATACTAGCGCCCTCAACGTGATAAAACCTTACAATTTTCTGTTTCCAAGTTAAAACCTTTCATAATGCACCTTCTGAGACAGAACCTTATTTTTTGGAGACGTCAAACTTTCTATTATTTAAATACTCTCCTCAAAGAGAATTTTCCAGACCGAATTCCTTTTCAACTGATATTGCAATTTTTGTCAATACCAAGCTTTTCTTTGCCGTTTATCAATTAAAAAATAGTTACATTTCTGTTTTAAGAACAAGGTTACATCTCAAAACAGTCATATTGAAAGATTCTATCTCGGGGGGGGGGGGGGTCGAACACCCGAAGTTTAGAAATCCCATATAAATTCTATTGGGAACA
>JAUMHM010008694.1:0-17772 GCA_032362435.1 Melikaiella ostensackeni
CAATATCGATTATGATGAATAAACTTGTATTTTTGATTTTAAAAATAAAGTCCTGAAAGTTTTTGATCAAGGTGGTATTCTATAGTAGGCTTCCACACACAGGCATCGATATAGGATCTCATATAAGTTCCCATGTAGGTCTCGTATGGGTTCCAACATAGGTTCCCATGTCGGTTCCCATATAGATTCCTATCCCATATCGTGTTCCAGTTTGCCCATACTGTTTTATTCAGGAACCCATGTGGATTTGAATATGGGTAGTGGATAGTACCTTGGAATGGAGGCATCAGTACATATGGTAATGTCCTCAAAATCAGTCTGTTACTAAACAAAAAAATAGTGATGCGCCTACAATAAAGGGTCACGTAGCTTTCTCGAATTTTCATAATTAACGTTTAATTTTTGGTACGGAATTTCTTTGGATTCAAAGAAAAAACGAACCATAGTTTTTGTTGCTGTTCTTTTCAGGAATGACAAAAATGATAATATTTAATTTTTCCAAATGAAAATAAAATAAATAAAGTAAATAAATGAATAATAAAAACGATTAAAATTTCAATACGAGGATCCAATCATTCTGTTGTATTTTAAAACAGAAAGAAATGATTGAAAATAACAAATAATATTTTTAAATTAAGGTTTGTAGTAAATTTTATTGATTGAACTTGAATGTACTAACGCATTTATACACAATTTATTAAGAAAAACAAGTAATACTGAAGTTTTAACAATAATTATTATTGAGGGAGGAATGAGCCGGGTTCATGGAGCGGGATAAGACGCTCTTGTCCTACATGTCACTGAGCGTTCCTAACCTTTTTATGAAACTGGCCAAAAAGTTCTTGTTCTCAAGGTCTGAGTCGTTTCGAGTGCAATGTTCGAAAAAAGGGGAAGATTAAATGGCGAATTGCAATGGTTAGAACTTACAGAAGAAAAACTGACAGGCGTGGTCAGAATAGTCTATGACTGCTGCTGTAAAATCTGTTTTATAAAGAAATAATAGTGTTAGATCAGCTGCAATTAGTTTTATTTATAAATTTCATTTCTGAACTTGTTTTTCCAGCATAATCAAGACAACATTTTCAATTTTATTGAAACTGACAAGTTGCAGAAATCTTCTGAAGTTTATATTTGAAATTATTTCTTGAAATTTTGCATAAAAAATCCCCATTTTTATCCAGTGCAAAATTATTGCTTTTTAGGTGTGAAATTAAGAAAACAGTTTATAAATTATTTTTAGTGAATTGTAGAAATATATAGTGAATAAAAAATGTTGAACAAATTCTAATTCAACAAGGCGTTTTAATCATGACATTTATTGAAAGCTAGATTAGAGAGATTGAACAGCGACCCGTGTCGAAGCGAAATTATGGAAAGAGTTTATCTTTTGAATGAACAACACGCGGTGGCTTCTAGATTGGTTTAAAACCTATCCCATTTCCCTTCTCCTACACATCCCTTACTCAAACTCACCATATAAATTCCTTGATCCCCACTAGTGCAACGAGGATAGAACCGAACGAGTTACGCTTACCCCGAAAGGGATTAATGGTATAATGATAAAACATCCTAAAGATTCTGATGTCAGTTACTTAAAATTAGAAAAATTAAAATTTATAAAGAAATTTTTTCATAAAATTGATCTCTAATTGAATTTATACTAATTTCTATTTGCAGAAGACTATAAAATAATCTTTTATGTGTACAAAAAATACGAAAAATAATCTTCTATTAACAAAAAGTAATAAATGGTTAGCGTATCTCATCTCGCCCCAGACCATGGCGCGAGGTGAGACATGTGTCCAATTTATAATTTTCATATTCAAAGAATGTAAAGAAGCACTTACATTTTAAAAAAATACTATAGATTGCACATATAGCTCTGAAAATAATAACTGTGCTCATCTCGCCCCAGTCTCCCCTTACTTCTTTTGTTACAATGTAAAGATAATATCTCTAATTATTTGTAGAAAAAAAGTGACTGTCATTAGTTATTGCTTCAATCAATTATTTTTGAAGGAACTGAGATATTTTCCTTGAATATTCGTTGTATTTTTGAAAATTTCACATTTTTATTATTGTCAATGATAAATTATGACAGGGTATTTGAAAATCAGACTTAGCATAAGTGTGATATCTGTTTTCCTTTTTCTTTTTCATTGTGAAACAAAAGAATCTGTCAACAGTTCGAGGCTGGTAAATAACATTTTAATATATACATTTACACAGTCAAATGATTTTTTCATCAATTTGAAAATAATGCAATTTAAAACAAGTACCTTTTTAATATCACTAGAACCTTCATAACAGATTCAAAATTCATTTTTTCATTTTCATTAATATTCTTATAAATGACAAGAGATTGAAAGCAAACATACATCGTAATAATCAGTAGATGTTTCGCTACCAGTTACGAAAGTGCAATCTTGTAAAATTGGTATTTTAGTGGGGGGTTTTACACGTATCACACTTGCCCGTCATGACAGAAAATCTGGAATTGTTGACACACTACCAAAGAGAATTAAGTTTTTGTTGATTGAAGAAGGTGACGATTAAAAGTAGAAAGTCCAAAGATAATTTTGACAACATTTGCAATAAGAATCTCTCCAAATATTTGAAATATCATTAGCCAAATCATAACTTTGTAATTTCGTATCACACTCACCCCTATCGACCCTACATGTATTTTGAGAAGGAAACGAAAATAATCGTGGGAGAGCTTTATTCAATGTTTGACATTTTTATTTTCAATCAAATAACTTTTTCCAACAAAAAATTAGTTATGCAGAAGCGTTGAAAAAAATAAAAAAGATAATAAGAAATGTTATAAAATTATAACTGTGAATTCTACGAATTTTATATTTATACGAATACTTTTCACATCACACGAAAAAATCGTGGGTGCACTTTTTTCTGAATTCAAATTTGAAGACTTCACTTGAAATTTTTGTAGTTTTTAAATGGTATTAATTTTTTAAGTTTTGATTTGCAACTATTCTTAAGTAAATATTTTTGAAAAAAATTTGTAATTTTGGGAAATTTTTTCAACTGGGATTTTTTTAATGCAGAATACTTGGATGGCGTCATAAAGCAATATCTAATGAAGAACATCTGATTGCAAAGAACTTTCGGTTGAAGCTCACTGTTTAAGGCTTTAGCGAAAAAAACGCAACATTAATTAAAAATTTCACATCTTGTAAATTATTTGTAGCAGAGGGTTTACATGGAAGTCATTTTCGAGAAACAATCTCAAGCTGCTATTCAGCTCAAGCAGAAATCCCAATTTGATTCGACTATACCACCATGTCGACTTAAGGTTTAGAGTTACTCACATCAACAGGGACTTGAAATCTTGCATGAGGTTTTTCCGTCATGTCGAGTTCCACTCCGCCAATTTTCGCGCCCTCCATTTGCTTCTCTGCTTGAGTTTTTGGTGATTGTTTGTTATTCTGATCCCTGGTCAATTGAGCATTCAGTTCAATGACTTTCTCAACACTTCTTGACTCCCCTGCTAACCGGTCATTCGGAGACTCTTGCTCTTTCATCAACGTATAAAACCTGTAGCGATTGCTATCCAGTTCTCTAAGATCACTGTAACTCGCATATCCAGCTTCTAAATGGGTTAAGTTAAAATCCAACTTTCCTCGTGCTATATGAACACTTTCCAACGTAGATCCATTCAGCCCAGTAATCTCTACGTTTCCTAAGATAATTCTATAGCTTGTGTTGTTTTTTGACTGATCCACTTTAATTACAGGAACCCGTAATGGGTCCAATTTTCCAATTCTTTGGAATCCTCCTTCTAATAGGCGCATCCAAAGAATCTGTGACATCTCCAACAAGGAACACCTTGCCAGAGCTATGCTGCCCAAAACAAAATAAAGTGTTGTCTTCATCCTATTTGAATGGCGATGCGAACTTGGTTCTGAATAATCCCAAGATGAGCCCGATACTAATTATTTACAGCATTCACTTCTGTCTGGACGTAGAATGGTTTATAGATCACCATTAATGAAATCACGATAATAAATAAAACCAACAGAACGCATGATACCGCAACGCACATGTACTTATATCAGTTTAACAATGTATTTTAATACGAGTATAAAACTTTTAAACTTAATAGATGTTTGAGAGATCGACGGTTCTACTCGACACGATTTTCAAAAAAATTGACCATCGAACATCATGGCATCAGTAAACATTCTAAATGAGAATACGGGTACAGAATGCAACCAGGTGATACATT
This sequence comes from Melikaiella ostensackeni, assembly GCA_032362435.1. Lineage (NCBI taxonomy): Eukaryota > Metazoa > Arthropoda > Insecta > Hymenoptera > Cynipidae > Melikaiella > Melikaiella ostensackeni. Next base: position 4,250 of record JAUMHM010008694.1, read on the forward strand.
CCCCGATGATTTTATAGTAAAACGTAGAAGGGCGAACGAACTAGGCCATGGACCGCTATCTATCTCTAACAAGTCGATATTAGTCAGACTCTTCTCTTATTCAATTTTCTTACGTGTAGCCGATTAAAAAACTAATAGAGAGCAAGGTCCTTCCACGATCGCAAGAGGACGACTACGTGCACCTAGTTTGAGCTATCGTCATTTGAGATCATTAATTATGCGCTTGCGTCATTTTTGGAGGCTTCATCCACATATTCGAGATGTGCTGTAAAAAAAGGGTGCAGAAAAACCATTGTGGGAACAGCGTCTGCAATAGGTTGTATCAGTTTCAAGGCCTTATTTATCCTATTTTTAGATTATAAATTCGTGAAAGAAGACGATTTTTGTGTCTAGTTAATACGAAATAAACAATTTTCCCTTGAGGGACATGCTGAATATAGCTTAAAATTTGCTTACAACATTTTTTGATTCATTGCGTTTCATTACAAATGAACCGATTTCGTATTACTCAATTATTATTTAGAAAAGATTACCTGTATACATGTTTTAGTTATTCTAATATGAATAACACACATAATACAAAAAATTAATCAAACGAACACCGCAGGGTCCCTCTGGGAGCGACCGCCATCCAGGAAAATGACACTGGCTTCCAGTAGAACCGCGGTAAAATAAACATATGGCAACGCCTCACAATCGTGAGATGGCTGACCATATGGTACGATGGAATCATGATGAAAGGCTGACGAAACCCTCGTGAGTCTTAAAGACATGGCGACCCAAGAATGACAGCTCTCTGCATCCATCTCGCAAGTGCCTTGACATGCGGGTATGCTCTCGAGGTTACTAACCAGTGATGGTTTCGCACCTCTGAGAACACTGATGGCAAGGGCAATCATTGTAACCGAATATTCTCGGTACATTCCCCGCAGCTCGCTTATAAAGTCACGATACCTCTCCCCCCTTTTCCTTCCTGTGATGTTTGCTATAAGAACATCGAAAATTCAAATCTATAGCTAAAAAATAAAAAAATATAAAGAAAATTCCAACAGCAAAATTTCACATTTCAAAAAACTTACAAAATTGCTTTTCACCATTCTTTAATAGGACCAACAGTTTGTCGGGAAAATTTGAATTTTTACATTCTCATCATTTATGATGGAAGGTATTAGAATCATGCGAATTTGGACTTATCCAGTTTTCGTCAATTCTCGAATTTTTGAGACCCTCTGAGACAGAAAAAATGTTTTTTACGATAATGTCTGTGTGTCGGTTTGTCTGTCTGTAGTCAGACGACACAATAACTTTCAAAAGATTTTTCTAATTTGAATTTCTTTTTGCACTCTGTTTTGTAGTCCGAAAAGACAGGTCAAGTTCATTAACCAGCCTTCCACTGCCAAGATTTACGGTTTTAGCCATGAAACATAAAACCAAGAAAAGAAGAAGTTCAGCTTTTCCACGAAATTACGCTGGATATAATAAATTGACAGGAGAACAAAACTATCAGCTTCGAAAAGTTCTACAAAGTTAACTGTAAGTGTTTTTTGAAAAGGATAATAGTATATGTTTCAAACGTGGAATATTCCATAAGAGAATCAAGAATTCAAATTCAAAGCTAAACCACGCGAAATCCAAGAAAGCTCCAAATTCAAAATTTCTCACCTCAAAAAGACCTACCAAATTGCCTCCAACCACTGTTTAATAGCACCCATAGCTGTGCAGGAAATTTTGAAGTTTTACATTCTCATCATTCATGATGAAAGCTATCAGATTCATGCGAATTCGTACAAAATTTAGATTCACAAAGTCGGAAAGGTAGCAGAAATCAGTTCTTCAATTCACAAAGCAAAGAGGTTACATTCCAACGTGACGAAAATTGTTATGCCATAGTAGCATAATGAAAAAACTCTTCTGGTTACCATTCAAAAACATAGACCACATTCTCACATAAATATTTCTATCCCAGGATATCTAGCAAAGCTCTAATGAAAAGCTCATTTTCAAATTTTGAACCGAAGGACCTGAAAAAAAATCAAAAACTGCCAGAAGGTTACGTAGCACTACACAGAAACTCTCCGAGCATCTATTCAGAAGCATAAAACACATTCTCGCATTACTATTCCAAGTCCAGGATATCTAGTAACGCTCTAATAAAAAGCTCATTCTCGAATTTTGAGCGGACGAACCTGAAAAAAAATAAAAAACTGCAAGAAGGTTACGTAGCACTACACAAAAACTCTCTGGGCTTCTATGTAAAAGCATAGACCACATACTCACATTAACACCTCTACCCTAGGATATAACTCTTAAGCTCTAATAAGAAGCTCATTCTCAAATTCTGAGCGGAAGGACCGGAAAAAAATAATGAACTGCGAGAACGTTACGCAGCACAGCCAAAAGAGATATCACATAGTGCTACGTAACCTTCTCTCAGTTTTTAATTTCTTTCAGGTCCTTCCGCTCAAAATCTTGAAGTGAACTTTTTATTAGAGCTTCACTAAGTTATTCTGGGCTAGAAATATTCATGTGAGAATGTGCTCTATGCTTTTAAATAGAAGCCAAAAGAATTTTTGTATAGTGCTACGTAATTTTCTAGCAGTTCTTAATTTTTTCAGGTCCTTCCGCTCAAAATTTGAGAATGAGCTTTTTATTGGAGCTTTATAAGATATCCTGGACTAGGAATATTCATGTCAGAATGTGGTCTATGCTTTTGAATGAAAGCCAAAAAAAGTTTTTGCACAGTGCTTTGTAACCTTCTGGTAGTTTTTAATTTTTCTCAAGTCCTTCCACTCCAAATTTGAGAATGAACTTTTTATGAGAGCTTTACTAGACATCCTGGGCTAGAAATATTCATGTGAAAATGTTGACTATGCTTTTAAATAGCAGCTTGAAGAGTTTTTTCAAAGCGCTACGTAACCTTCCGGCAGTTTTCGAAATTTTTCAGGTCCTTCCGCTTAAAATTTAAGAACGATTATATATTATGGACGATTATATATTCTGGACCAGCAATATTCACGTGAGGATGTGGCCGATGCTTTTAAATAGAAGCTACAAGAGTTTTTCTATAGTGCTACATTACCTTCTGGCAGATTTAAATTTTTCTTCAGGTCCTTCCGCTCAAGATTTGAGAATGAGCTTTTCACACGAGCTTTACTCGTTATCCTGGGCTAGAAATATTATGTAAGAATGTCGTCTATTTTTTAAATGAAAGGTAAATGAGTTTTTCTATAGTGTTGCAAAACCTTCTGGCAGTTTTTAATTTATTTCAAGTCCTTCCACTCGAAATTTGAGGATGAGATTTCCAGCAGAGCTTTAATCTATGAATTTTCAATTTTTTTCAGGTTCTTCCGCTCAAAACTTGGGATGAGCTTTTCATCAGAGCTTTACTAAATATCTTGGGCAAGAATTATTAATGTAAGTATGTTGTTTATGTTTTTAAATGGAATCTAAATGAGTTTTTCTATAGTGATACATAACCTTCTGGCAGTTTTTATTTTTTTCAGGTCCTGCTGCTCAAAATTCGAGAATGATCTTCCTATGAGAGTTTCAATAGATATCCTTGGCTAGAAATATTCATGTGAGAATGTGGTCTATGCCTTGAAATAGAAGCCAAGAGTGTTTTTGTGTAGTGCCACATAACAGTCTGGCAGTTTTTAATTTTTTCAGGTCCTTCCGCCCAAAATTTGAAAATGAGCTCTTTATTAGAGCTTCACTAGATATCCTGTGCCAGGAATATTCATGTGAGAATGTGGTTTATGCTCTTGAATAAGAGGTGAAGCTGTTTTTCTATGATGCTACGTAGTTGCACCTTCTGGAAGTTTTCTTTTTTTTTCAGGTCCTTCTGCTTAAAATTTGGGAATGAGCTTTTTACTAGAGCTTTACTAGTTGCCCTGGGCTAAAAATATTGAGTAGGATTAAAGTCTTTTTTTTTAAATGGTGGGTAAATTAGTTCTTCTTTAGTGCTACATAACCTTCTGGCAGTTTTTAATTTTTTTCAAGTTCTTCTGCTCAAAATTTGAAAATAAGCTTTTTAGTTAGGCTTTCCTAGATACCCTGCGCTGGGAATATTCATGAGAAAATGTCGCCTATGCTTTTAAATAGAAGTCAAGAGAGTTGTTGTTCAGTGCTACGTAAACTTCTAATAGTTTTTAATTTTTCAAGATATTCTGCTCAAAATTTGAAGATGAGCTTTTCTTTAAAGCTTTACTAAATATCCTGGGCTAAAATTATTAATGCGAGTATGTGGTCTATGCTTTTAAATGGAATCTAAATTAGTTTTTCTATAACCTTTTTTTTTAATGGAACATAAATGTGTTTTTCTATGGTGTCACATAACCTTCAGGCAGTTTTAAATTTTCTCAGGTCCTTCCGCTTAAAATTTGAAAACGATCTTTTCATTAGAGCTTTACTAAATACTTTGGGCTAGAATTATTAATGTGTGTGAAGTCTATGTTTTTAAATGAAGTCTAAATGAGTTTTTCTATGGTGATACATAACCTTCTGGCAGTTTTTAATTATTTTCAGGTCCTTCCGCTCAAAATTCGAGTATGATCTTTCCATAAGAGTTTTACTAGATATCCTGAGCTAGAAATATTCATGTAAGAATGTGGTCTATTTTTTTAAATAGAAGCCAAAGGTGTTTTTGTATAGTGTTACGTGATCTTATGACATTTTTAAATATTTTTCAGGTCCTCCCGCTCGAAATTCGAGTACGATCTTTCTATTAGAGTTTTACTAGATATCCTGGGCGAGAAATATTTATGTGAGAATGTGGTCTATACTTTTGAGTAGAAGCCAAAAGTGCTTCTGTGTAATACTACGAAACCTTCTTGCAGTTTCGAATTTTTTCATGTCCTTCCGCTCAAAATTTGAGAATGAGCTTTTTTTCAAAGCTTGACTAGATATCCCGGGCCAGGAATATTAATGTGAGGATGTGGTTTATACTTTTGAGTAGAAGTTCAAGCTGTTTTTCTATAGTGCTACATAGTGCAGCTACACACCTTCTGGTAGTTTTTAATCTTTTTCAGGTCCTTTCGCTCAAAGTTTAAGAATTAGCTTTTCATTGGAGCTTTACTAGTTTTCCTGGGCTAGAAATGTTAATGTGAGCATGTGGTCTATGCTTTTGAATGAAATCTAAATGAGTTTTTTTATAGTGATATATAACCTTCTGGCAGTTCAAAATTTTTTTCAGGTCCATCCACTCAAAATTTAAGAATGATTTTTCTATTAGAGTTCTACTAGATATCTTGGGCTAGAAATATTCGTGTGAGAATGTGGTCTATGCTCCTAAATAGAAGCTAAAATTGTTTTTGTATAGTGTTACGTAACCTTATGGCAGTTTCTAATTTCTTTCAGATGCTTCCGCTCAAAATTTAAGAATGAGCCTTTTATTAGAGCGTTACTAGATATCCTGGGTTAAGAATATTCATGTGAGAATGTGGTCTATGCTTTTTAAAAAAATCAAATATTTTTTGTATAGTGCTACGTAATCTTCGGACATTTTTTTTTTTTCAGGTCCTTCCGCTCAAGATTTGAAAATAATCTTCTCATTAGAGCTTGACTGGATATCCTGAGCTAAGATTATTCATGTGAGAATGTAGTCTATGCTTTTTGAATAGAAGCCAAAAGATTTTTCGTATAGTGCTACGTAAGCTTTTGGCAGTTTTTAATTTTTTTCCGATCCTTCCGTTCAAAATTTGAGAATAAGCTTTTTATTAGTGTTTTACTTGATATCCTGGGCTGATAATATTCATATGAGTATGTCATTTGTGCTTTTAAATGAAAGCCAAACTAGTTTTCGTATACTGCTACGTAATCTTCTGGCAGTTCTTGCTTTTTTTCAGGTCGTTCCGCTGAAATTCGAGAATGAGTTTAGCAGTAGAGCTTTACTAGACTTTACAAATACGTTTTACAAATATTCGCAGAAAATTTTAAAGTGTTTTGCTGATCACCATTATTGGATTTTTAAATTTCACTTCAAAAGACCTTTCTTAAGCAGTCGCTAACATATCGTGGCGCGGAACATGTCACTCTTCTCAAAAGTACACTCAAAAATTCTGTCAGCTTCTTCATCGCGCTTATTTCTCAATATTTTCCAGTGTATTTAAATGTCCTTAGCGTGTAGTGGGCACTTCTCTTCATTGTGTCTTGTGTAAAACAACAATTTTCCAAAGGTCTCAGTGTAAAAGAGAACAGGGTTCACAAATTGACGCAGCAAATTTTAAAATGTATCGCCGATTAGTCCTGTTGGAGACTCAAATTTCACCTCAAGAATCCTCTCTTACGTAGTCACTGAAGTATTGTGGCGCATAACAGGTCGCCTTTCTAAAAAATGCATTTAAAAATTCTGTCATCTTCTTCCTCATGCTTATTTTTCAATATTTTCCAGTGTATTTGAACGAAATTATGTGTTTTGGCCACTTTTGATATTGACAACACAATTCACGATGTTTATTTTGTTCGATAGCCTTGTTCCTTGTGTGAAACTTTTAATTTACAAAGGACTTTGTTTTAAAGAGTACAGGTTTTACAAATTTAAGCAGCAAATTCTGAAAAGCATCGCCGATTAACCCTGTAGTAGATTTAATTTTACCTCAAGAATCTTTTCCCGAGCAGTCGACAACGAATCGTGGTGTGAGAAAGGTCGCTTTCCTACAAAATATATTTAGAAATTTTATCAGCTCCTTCCGCGCGCTCATTTTCCAATATTTTTCAGTGTTTTCAAATAGTCTTCACGTGTAGTGGGGATTTCTCCTATTGACAACACAATTCATGATGAGTATTTTATTTATAGCATTTTATTTCTGTAAAACATGAATTTTTCAAGCTTTACATAGCTTTCATAGTTTTACAAATACACGAAACAAATTTCAAAGTGTTTCGCCGATCAGCCCTATTGGATTCTCAAATCTCTCTTCAAGATTTCTTTCTTAAGAAGTCGCTAACGAATCGTGGTGCGGAACCGGTCGCTCATCTAAAAAATATATTTAGCAATTCTGTTAGCTCCTTCCTCGCGCTTATTTTTCAACATTTTCTAGTGTTTTCAAATATTTTTTACCTATTTATAACACAATTCACGATGAGTATTTTATTTGTAGCATTATATCTTCTGTAAAACATGAATTTTTCATAGCCTTTACACTAACAGAGAATAGGTTTTACAAATATACGCAGCAAATTTTGAAGCGTTTCGCCATCAGCCCTGTAAGAGTCTCGAATTTCATTTCAAGTATCTTTTCTGAAGCAGGCGCTATCGTATCGTGGCGCGAAGCATGTCCCTCCTACAAAAAAAAATCATTTAGAAATTCTGTCAGCTCCTTCCGTCGCGCTTGCTTTTAAATATTTCCTCGTGTTTTTACATATTCTTTACATGTAGCGGGCATTTCTCCTATTGACAGCACAATTCACGGTGTGTATTTCATTTGTGGCATTTTATCTTCTGTGAAACATAAATCTTTCAAAGCCCTTAGTTTAAAAGAGGACAGGTTTTACAAATATATGCAGCAAATTTTAAATAGCTTGGCCAATCAGCCTTATAGGAGTCTCGAATTTCACCTCAAGAGTACTTTCTTAAGCAGTCGCTAACGCATCGTGGCAATAAACAGGTCCAATCTCTAAGAAACTTATTGAGCATTGCCGTCACCTCCTTTCTTGTGCTTAATTTTTAAATATTTTCTAGATTTTTGAAATATACTTTACGTGTGGTGGGCATTTCTCCTGTTGACAACACAATTCAAGATGAGTATTTCATTTGTTGCATTTAATCCTCTGTAACACATAAATTCTTCAAAGTCCTCAATTTGAAAGAGCACAGTCTTCACAAATTTACGCAGCAAATTTTTAAAAGTTTCGTCGGCCAGCCCTGTAAGAGTCTCTGATATTTCATTTCAAGAAACCGTTCTTAAGCAGTCGCTATCGTATCGTGGCGCGAAACATGTCGCTTTCCTAGAAAGTACATCTAGGACTTCTGTCAGCTCTTTCCATCGCGCTACTTTTTAAATATTTTTCAGTGTTTTTGAATATTCTTTACATGTAGAGGGCATTTTTTCTATTGACAACACAATTAGCGTCGTGTATTTTATTCGCTAGTATTTTATCTTACGTAAACCATAAATTTCTCAAAGGCCTCAGTTTGAAAGAGAACAAATTTAACAAATTTACGCAGCACAATCTAAAAAGCTTCATCGATCAGCCCGGTGAGAGTCTCAAATTTCATCTCAAGGGTTCTTCCTTAGGCAGTCCTTAACGTATCGTGGCGTAGAACATGTCGCTTTTCTGAAAAAAAAAAAACTCAGAAACTCTGTCAGCTCCTTCCATCGCGCTTATTTTTAGATATTTTCTAGTGTTTTTACATATACTTTACGTGTAGTGGGTATTTTTCCTATTGACAACACAATTCACAAGTTTTTAATTTTCAGCATTTTATATTCTGTAAAACGTAAGCTCTACTAGCATTATATCCATTCAGTGCTCAAAATCATCCGTATCGTCTTTCTAATTATAAAATGCATGAAGGTAGGTTAGACTTTACCGATATAAAGTTGCCTGTTACTTCAAAGAACATTCCAAAGTTTGAGCGACAAAACGACATCTGCATCAATGTATACGGCCTTGTACAAAGGAAGTTCGATTACAATGATGTGTAGAGTAGAGTCTCTTCAAATTTAAGTGCTCAAAACATCAAATTACTGACGCGCAAAAGAGTTTTTTTCTAATGAGTACTTCGACTCTAAGGAAAAGCTCAAGAAAACGCAACTACCGTCTAGAAATAAATTCTACAACACATTAAATGACTCTACGATTTCCGACAAAGATTATAAGCATACGTAACGGGTATGGTCAGAATTTAATTGCGAAAATCTTGACCGTGTTGCCGCTTGCAGGTCTCTTCGAAAAGTATCTTTGATTAAGATTAGTTTTACATTACTTTAACGTAGTTTCATGATACTTTAACATTAGTCAAACGTTAATTTAGCATTACCTTAACGTTACTCTAACGTTACTTAAACGTCACTCTAACTTTACTTTAACGTTATTCCAACATTACTTTAACGTTGCTCTGTGACGTCCCGAGCAAAAGGCGAGGGTAGTTTGGAAATATGAGAATGAGAGACCAGTGTTGCTGATTACGTCAGGTTGGTAAGGTCTGATAAATTATTCGTTGTGCGTACGTTGTCACTAAAAATCCTATGCGGATTGCGCCAGTAGATAATCATTCAAAAAATTTATAAAAACTTACTTCTACCTACCTATTCCAGAACGGGCAAGAGAAGAATTAGGGGTTGAACCTTGCGTCTCTATAATCGGAGGACAATGGCAAGATCCTCACGCAGAGTTTGGTTAGCTAGAGTGAAGGATGCACGATCGAAGATCGTGGATTAATCCTTTCACCAGTCGAGCGATACACGAACCGTATCAGAAATCGAATCCACTCGTAAGTACTTTAGCAACCGTATAACACTGCGGACTTTGCTCGGAAAAACTTATTCGACGACCGTACCTAGCCACAGCCGAAGGGACTCTGTTCAACACTTAATACGAGTACCTCGTTAACTATTTCACAGTGAGGTGAAAGTACATGATTCATAACATTCATTCATTTATTCATTCATTCATTCATTCATTCATTCATTCAAGTTCATGATTCAGAGGGGTTCTTCCTTGAGAAATATTCTGCAATGAGCTAGAAACCGCGACTTTATCAAAGTCAGTCGTACTTCGCAGATTAAGTTGATATCGTGACTGCTTGGAACAAAAGAAAACAACCAGGGGTAAATCAGGAGCTTATATAGGATGTGGATATGCAAGATGTCACGTTCTGTGACAATCGTGTACTCGTCGCGTTTGCTTTTTAGCATGAGGTCTTGAATGATTCACCTGGGCAACCAATGCATAAATTCCCATTGCTGATACTTCTGGCAGTCGCTCATCTCTCCTCTTTTTTTTCGGAAATACGGATTCTATATGCTAAACTTAGCTACGATAACCGTATTTGGTCAGGCGCCTTCTATAACTGTGCGTCTGACCAAACTCGTAAGTGGTTACTTGTTTACTTTATGCCGGTCATTATCAAATAACTGATATGTTGACTATGAAACGTCAAACTATTAGATAACATTTGTTTATATACATGTGAACATTACTATATTCCATATATCTGATATTCAATATATTCAGTTTATGAGCACATACACCCGTGTTAAGTTATTGATTATATCTAATTAATCTTATTTTGGTAAAACCAATGCATAACTCCTTTTATTCAATTGTCGGTATCCACCGAATCTTTTATCCGCCTACTGCACTTTTGATTACCTTGTAGTTTCTACTTTATCGTTAGGAGTGCAATTATCGTAGTAAGACTCAAGATTGGATGTGTCCCGATTATGCACCTGTTCCTACATATGTCACTTCAACGTTACTCTAACGTTTATTCATCGTTACTTTAGCGTTGCTCTAACGTTACTTTTACGTAATGCTCTTCTAACGTTAGTTGAACGATACCTTAACGTTACTTCACCGTTTCTTTAACGTCACCTCAACGTTACCATAACGTTACTTTAACGTTACCATAACGTTACCTTCACGTAACTTTAACGTTACTCTAACGTTTATTCGACGTTACTTTAACGTTGCTCTAACGTTACTTTTACGTTACTTTATTGTTACTTTATTGTTGCCTAGACGTTTCTCTTACGCAACTTGAACGTTAGTTTAACGTTACTTCGATTTTGCCCATACGTTACTTCAACGCTACTCAAATTTTAGAATTAACGTTACTCTAACGTTACTCTAACGTTACTTCAACTTTACTCTAATGTTACTTTATTGTTACTCTAACGTTAGTTTAACTTTACATTAACGTTGGTCTAACGTTACTTTAATGTTGCCTTGATGTTAATTTAACGTTATTCTAACGTCACTTTCACGTTAGTTTAACGTTAGTTGAACGATACTGCAACGTTTCTTTGACGCTACTTCAACTTGGTCACATATCTGTATGATCTATATAGCTGTTGTGTGAACTGTAAAATCCAAGCCATTTGACATAAATCTTATAACCCCGTTTTTTGATGACTTTCTTCACAAGGTGAATATCTGGATTCTTGAGTTTTAAAATTCTCCTTGATACAGCCTCCAGCGACGGGTTGATCCTGATAGTCCTTCAATTTATGTTACTCGTTTACTTGTCATGATCTTATACACAGTAAATATTTCAGTTGTCCAGTTGGGGGTATATTCATTCTCGAAAATATTCTTATACTTGCTAATTCGACCTTTCTCATCAACTTTATGTTTTTAGTGTTTTCCAGTCGTTTTTATTTGTATCTGGAAGCACTGCATCAAGCCATCTAGAAGACATGGTTATTTTTTGCGTAGCAGGTATCTAAAATATTAAAGTATTCTACAGATTTTTTTAAGCTTCCAAGCTTGGATGTAATCGGGATCAACTGAAAAAGTAATCTCGGAGGCACGGTTATTTTCCACGTGCCAGGTAGATAAAACAGTATGTAACAGGCATTCTTTCAAAATTTAAACTTGGATGATACCAGGATCAACTAAAAAAGCAATATCGAATCCACGGTTATTTTTCGTCCACCGGGTAGTCAAAACAATTTTCTACAGATAATCTCAATTCATTAAAACTTGGATGATATCAGAATCATCTAAAATAGCGATCTCGAAGACACGTATTTTTCGTCCACCAGGTAGTTAAAAGAGTGTTCTCCAGGAACTCTTTTAAAACCTAAGATGAGATGAGCAATATAGCTAGGTCTGCGCATCTGATGGTACTAACAGATAGCGCCACGTTAAATGAATCGATATCTTTACCAGGTAGGTATTACCTTTCATCGCTTTCAATTAGCAACAGTCGGTAATACAGATATATCTGCAATGAATTGATGATCAGTCTACCTTACCGACAAAAAGTTTGTTTTCTTCCTATTTCTGGAAGTGGCGCACGTTGAATCAATGCCGATGACGTCATGCACAGTCGGTAAGATAAATTTCTAACAGAGAAATATAGATTTGTAGTCCAGAAGACTACACATGTTGCGCGTGCGTCAAGTGTAAAATTCTATATAATATTTTCAACAAGACTATTCAATACTGTGCATGCTCTATAACCGGAATTCGCGCAATTCTCATCGAGATGTTTTAGAACTCCGCTCAGCAGGTATGGTGTGTCGAAGCGGCGAGGAAAACCCCCTATTAAAATATTGCGCATGTGCAGAAATGGGATTTCTGCCTTTAAGAGACGCATCTGCAGAGCGATTTTTTTTACTCAGCGACCGGAACTCTTGTTCGAAGGTAGTAAAATATTTTGAAAGCGTAAGACGTGTGATAGCAACGAGAGAGGGCAGCGAAGCAAAGAAGAAATATATCCTTCTTTATTGAATGTAAGGTACTCATCTCTATTATTAAAGAAGCATTAGCTATGCTCTCAGGATTGGTAGACAATGTCTCCAAAATTGGATACATTCACCGCTGGATGAGACAATGCCAATATAGAAACCTTAAAAAATATCCTGGAGACTTTACATCACTGATCAAATCATCAGTTTGGGCACAATCTTCCAACTACATTTCAGGAGTGGAGATCCTCTACATGAGCCAGATGATATGACCAACCGAGTTCACTGGGCTGATTCCGAAAATGCATTTCAATGTCAACTGCAAAGCAACGTAAAAACAAACCTTGTACACATAGATATTAGTCATTTTTGAGACGATGCCTCTGTATTATTTCAAGAACGAATACGAAGCATATTAAATATGTATTGGTTTGTAACAGTCTACGGTGTGCTTGTAGCTGAATTACACCTAAAATTACACATGTGAGTTTCGATATTAGTTTAATGGTACTACTGATCATAGATTAAAATTAGGATTAGTTTAATATTACATTAAGGTAGTTTCATGATACTTTGAAATTAGTTGAACGTTACATTAACATTTGTTTAACGTTATTTTAACATTACCTCAAAGATACCTCAAAGTTGCTTTAACGTATTATCTATACAGCTGTTGTGTGAACTGTCAGGCCCAAGCCACTTGAAATAAGTCTTATTACCACGTCTTTTTATGACTTTCTCTACAAGGTGAATGTCTGGATACATGACTTTCTAAAATTGCTTTTGTTAAATGTCTCCAGCGACAAGTTGATCCTTATAGTTCTTTAGTTTATATGTTACTGGCTTACTTATCATGATCTGATACAAATTAAATTTGTCAGTTTGTCCAGTTGGGAGTATATCCTTTCTCGAAAATGTTTTTATACTTGCAAATTCTAACTTTGGCACCAACTTTGAGCTTTTCGTGTTTTGAAGTTATTTTCATTTGATTTTGAAAGCACTGCATCAATTCTTCCTTATTATCAGTGGTCACATCTTCGAGTTTCATGTAGTGATGGGAAATATCGGTAGATGATGTATCGATATATATATATATATATATATATATATATATATATATATATATATTTTCTCAAAATATATATATATTATCGATATTAATATATA
>JAUMHM010008704.1:0-17769 GCA_032362435.1 Melikaiella ostensackeni
AAAAAGTACCCTTTCTATGACAATAGTAATTCCAGAAGCAAGCCAAATGCCCGGCACAGATGTGATTGAACGAAGCAGAGCCATCTCAACGTCTTCAAGATACATTTATAGAGCGGGTCCTATGAAAATCGAAAACCAATTGCGAATACTAATCCAATTAAGAATATTTTCGATAGGAAGAAATTTTTTAAATAAATAAATTTCTCTATGAATCTGCGGAAATTTTTCTTATTCTCTTTAAAATATTTTCGAATGTTTCATTTTTCTCAATTTTATCTTTTGGAATGCATTAGTCAAAATAAAAAATCATTGCAATTTCCGTAGAAATGTTGGGAAAATTTTTTTATTCTCTTCAAACCTATCAAAATTCTCAAAAAGCATGCAAATTTTATTTTGAAATCTAAAAAAATATATAATTTGCATAGAATGTTTTAAAATATTACCAAACTTTCAATTATAAGGTGTAACATATATCTCTTTCAAGAATTATTTATTCATTAATTAAACTAGAGTACCTATTTATTTGCAGTATAAAGTAAGTGTCCCGAATAGAAATTGCAGCAAAAAATGGCAATGACTGCACTTTCGATGGGTTTTGGAAATATTTTTGTTTGAACAATTATAAATTTATTTATTGGTGAAAAATGATTAACTATTCATCTTGAACATAAACTTAGCTTTAACTTGTAACTTTAGACATTTTAAGCATTTCAAGATAAGAATGAAAAGAATTAAACATTTGAAAAGATTTTCCAAAATGTCGAAAAAGAATCTAGAAAATTCAAAGTTACTCTTTTTATTTTGGATCAGTTTTAAAAAACTTTAGGAACAATTCGAATCATTCTAAAAGATATTTAGAAGTTCTGAGAAAAATTGAAAAATTATTTACAGTTTGGAAATATTTTAAAACATTCAAAGCAAATTATATATTTTTTTAGATTTCGAAATAAAATCTGCATGCTTTTTGAGAATTTTGATAGGTTTCAAGATGATAAAACATTTTCCCTAACATTTCTACGGAAATTTAAATGATTTTTCATTCTAATCAATGCACTTCAAAAGATAAAATTGAAAAAAATGAAACATTCGAAAACATTTTCCACATTGTCGAAAAAGAATGTAAAAAATGAAAGTCACTTTTTTTATTTTGCGGGATTAAACAAAAATTTTAGAAACAATTCAAATCATTCTGAAAAATATTTAGAAGTTCTGAAAACAATTGAAAAATTATTTGAAGTTTGAAAATATTTCAAAACGCTCTAAGAAAACTATATATTTTTTCAGATATCAAAATAAAGTTTGCATGCTTTTTGAGAATTTTTATAGGTTTGTAGAGAATAAGAAAATTTTCTGCAGATCCATAGAGAAATTTATTTATTTAACAATTATTTTCGATCGAAAATATCCTTAATTGGGTTAGTATTCGCAATTAGGTTTCGATTTGCATAGGACCCGCTCTGTAAATGTATCTTGAACACGTTGAGACGGCCTTGCTTCGTTCAATCACATCTGTGCCAGGCATTTCGCTTGGTTCTGGAATTACTATTGTCATATAAAGGGTACTTTTTTCTGCTGCCACCCGTCCCGCTGTGCTGGTCACGCGCCCACACTGATTAAAGTCATAAATATTTAAAATTATATATCTTGCGTAAGAATGAATTTATCATAAATTTAATTATTTCACTGCACTCGCATGACAAAACTGCACATTTTGAGCCATTAAACGGCGTCCTATCTTCATTCATTCTCAAGATGAAGTTTCTGTAAATAAATCACCGTAAAAAGTGAATTATTGCATATTTCAGCATTTTGAAAAATGAATTGCATTCAAGAATGTTAGGAGAATATCTGTGAATTTTTTCAGATTTTTTCAAAGGTCGCCCTCCTCCTGGGAACAGGTCAAAGTGGACCCTTGAAAGAGGAGGCCGAAAAACCGTGTTTTTTGGGACGTTTTGCCCTCTAACTATTGAAAAAAATTTTTTAGGAAAAAAGTGAACATATTTTTGGATTCGGAAGTCTTTAAGCTTTCAGACGCTTTTAAAGACATTTTAGAGATTTTTTTGTGCGAGTTGCAATCAAAAGAAGTGAGGGGCCTCGACATTTGGCCCCAACTTTAGTTAGCTATGACAGATTTTTAAAGTCAAATTTGACAAGCTCAAACAGCTTTAGTACATGATTATTACGAGATAATCATGTCACGGTGTTACCTTGATTACGAAATGATAGAAGACATAAAGGAGCATGTTTCTGAGAAGTAAGACAAATTTGACACCTTTTGCTTTTTTAAAAAAGGTATGCTAGAAACTAAAACCATAATTAAGATAACATAATGTGTAAGGTTGCCACCAGGCTGGAATTCGACCGCCCTTGCCGAAATTTTCATTCTGAAATGAAGGATGAGGGGTAAGTATCCATTGTGAAAGGGGAAAAGAGGGGAAGGAATGCCGGAAGTTCTGAGACTAAGAGGTGGTAACCCTAATAATGTGTCATAGACTATACTACATGCCTTTAAGCATACTATAAAGGTAAAGGAATTCATTAGAGGGGTTTGTTCACCATCTTCGTATGGCAAGACAACATGGATAAGTACACAGTGCACATGTGAATTTTTTAAACTTTTGTAAAACGAGTTTAAACTACTGATTTATAAAATATATCATAATCATATATTATGTCCTTTATAAAAACTGACCAAGCAAAATAACTCAACCAAATTTGATGGGGTTGAAGTTTCAGACGTATAGTCGGGCGATTTTTTTTCATGTTTTATCATGCAATTCAAATAAAAAATATATATCCAGCAACATTTTCTGTGCATTTTCGAGAAGTCTAGACGGTCAAAATCTATTCACAAACAAACAAAAATTTCTTCCAAAAGATGTTAATTTTCTTCAAAAAGCGAACAAGTTTCACATTTCTAGCCATCGGCTATCGACAACTATTCCCCCAAAGAGTCAGATAAAAATTATTTAATAAATTTCCGACTTTCGGAAAACCACCATAATTGAAGAATGCTAACCGTGTAAGACCGCTTTCAAACCTAAAAATTATATTTTATAATAGAACCGTACAAGCTTCACATTTATAGCCATCGACTATCAGACAATTCCCCCAAAGAGTCAGATAAAAATTTCAAATAAAATTTTCGACTTGGGGAAGACCACCGTTATTGAAGAAAACTGACTAACTAACTAACGATAGCCGATGGCTAGAAATGCGAAACTTATTTGGTTCTATTATAAAATTTAATATCTAGGTTCGAAAATGGAGTTACACGGATAGTTTCCTCCAATTACGGTGGTCTTCCGCATGTCGAAAATCTATTTTTAAATTTTTATCTGACTGCATGGGGGAATAGTCTTCGGTAGCCGATGGCTAGAAATGTGAAGCTTGTTCAAATCTATTATAAAATTTGATTTCTAGATTTGTAAACTGAATTATACGGTTAGTTTTCTTCAATTATGGTGGTCCTCCGCAAGCCGAAAATTTTGACAGTTTTTATCTGACCCTTTGGGGGAATAGTTTTTGATAGCCGATGGCTAGAAATGTGAAACTTGTTCGGTTCTATTATAAAATTTAATTTCTAGGTTCGAAAACGAAGATACACGGTTAATTTTCTTCAATTACAGTGGTGTTCCGCAAGTCGAAAATTTTATTTATAATTTTCGTCTGACTCCTTGGGGAAAAAGATTACTTCGACTTCTTGGAAATGCATAAGAAACATTGCTGGATGCATTTTAAAAATTTTTTTTGCAAAAAAAAATTGTCTTTCACAATTCGTCAGACTGGATATTTGGAACTTCAACCCAATACAAATTTGTGAATGAATTAAAGACCAAATCAATGTTACCGACAAATTAAAAATGTTCTTATATTTCTCTTTCTTCCGCTAGTGAGCGCCACTTTCCGGGTCACTTTATACTACCTGAAATGATACTGAAAATAAATTACGGCTTATTTGCGACAGAGTCAGTGCTAGCATGAAATTGGCTGGAACTTTTTTCCGAACGGACGTTGCTTAATAGCATAATGGGTGGTCATCAGTGGTCATTCAACTCGTGAATTATCTGCGTAAATGAATTCATTTATACAAAGTTACTGCGTGTCGGTAATGCAAAATCTGTTACAAGGTCGTTACCCACTTTTTATCGGATTTCACCCGTGCTTAATTTTGAAACTCCCTGGAATGCCACTTCAATGAGATACAATAACAAACAATACCGCAAAACGAAATATGATGATTATTATTTATCGATGGTCAAACTTCTTAAATCACGATCTTAGTACGTGTATTAGGTTTTTGATTTTTAATTTTAATTTGCAGAATATAATCGTTTCATATTATTATTATTATTACTGTATTTTTTAGAGTGACATTGGATATCCCATTGACTTTTATTAGCTGCTCTCATCCACATATTTAGGTTGACTCTTTCAACAACAAAAAATCAGGCCTATAAGCCTTTGACAAATTTGTTAAATTATATTATTTAGAGAAGCAACAAACACACATTTATGCCAAATTTGGTCGCCCCACTCCTCTGATAAAATTATACATATGACTTCAAAGAAGTTACATTGTGCACTTTTTCTTTCTTCAGAATATTAGAATCGTTCGATAAGTAAAGTAAATTTCCCGCTAGACGGCGCCAAAATGAACTTTGTAGTATACAGGTATGGCTAAGAAATAACACTCTTCACACTAATCTCTACCAAGCTTCAGCCCAAACTGACAGTTAGTTTGCGTTTGGCATACGTTTGAAGTAAGCATATCAGTAATTTTTGAAAAAATGGCAAAAAAAGAGTTCCGTGTAGTGATGAAATATTTTTATTTGAAAAATTAGATGGCCGCGCAGATTAAAGCCGAGTTAGACGAAGTCCACGGGGAGTGTGCTTCTTCAGTGAAAACCGTTTATTTTTGGATAAACGAATTTAAATGTGGCCGAACCACAACTAAAGATGAAGCGCGCTCCTGACACCCAATTGAGGTCATCACATCAGATATGGCGGAAAAAATTCATCATATGGTCATGGAAGATCGACGAATTCTGGTATGTGAGATTTCTAAGTCTGTAGGCTTCCCCACTGAATGAGTCTAAAACATCTTGCACAAAAAACTGGAGTTTAAGGAGGTGTGTGCAAGATTGGTGCCAAGGTTTTTGACACCCGATCAAAAGCGCAACCGAAGAAACATTTCAGCACAGTGTTTGGCGAAGTTTAATCGGAATCCGCAGGACTTTTTGCGCCGATTCGCGATTGTGGACAATACCTGCATCCACCACTATACAACCGAGACAAAGTAGTAGTCCAAGCAGTGGGTACTGCCTGGTGAAAGTGCGCCAAAGAAGGCCAAGACTGTTTTGTCAGCTGGGAAGGTAATAGCCACAGTAGTTTGGGATTCCCAAGGAATTATCCTCACTGATTACTTGGAGTAGAGTAAAACTATAAGAGGAACGTACTATGCATCATTATCGGACCGTTTGAAAGCCGAGCTACAAAAAACGGCTATGATTCGCGCACGAAAAAGTGCTGTTTCATCACGACAATGCACCGGCTCACACCTCCGCAATCGCAATGGCAAAAATACACGAACTGGGCTTCGAATTGATTCCTCATCCACTCTATTCTCCAGACTTGGCTCCGTGCGACTTCCTTCTGTTCCCCAGCTTGGAGACCTGGCTCGGTGGGAAGATTCTCGTCCAATGAAGAAGTGATCGATGCCGTAAATGCGTATATTGCGAACTTCGAGAAATCATACTTTTCTGAAAGGATGAAAAAATTTGAATCTCGCTGGACTAAGTGTGTATCCCTCGAAGGAGACTACGTTGAGAAACAAAGGCAAACTTTTAACAAAAAAAAAAAAAAAAATTGCTTTTTTACCGAACCTATCAAACGACCCTCGTTAATAAATTGAAATGTTGCTGTATTCTGAGAGAAATTACAACTTAATTCTCAAATATATTTTTTTAAAGATAAAATAATGACGTTTTCCATTCAAAACATGGCTTTTTATTGATAAGCCGTTGACAAAATTTTCATCTCGATTTTGATTAATTTAAACTTAATCCTTACCGCTCAAAATTTTTTATTCAAAAAACTTTTTTCCGAGAAGAAAAGATATACAGGCCGATGGAAGTCCTCTTTTTAGGGACCGGGCACAAATTATGTAAAACTTTTGCACGGTAAAACTTTCGTTTGGATAAATTGTTATTAAATAGGTTGCAAAGAAGGGAAGGTGTGGTAGCTGTATTACCCGGGCGAAAGTTTCGAATAGGAACTCATTCCGAACTAATCTAAACTATTCCAGTTCATTCCGAAATCTGTATCCGATCTAATCCGATTCAATCCAAACCAATCCGGAACAAATTCTCAATCCTTCTCATTCCGTACATAAACACCAAGTTAAATACGTACTCACCGTACATTTCAATCCTTTTCAATTCGTGCGTGAATTACGAATGCATTTGAGCTCGAAATCATTTGGACTCATTCGGATTGCACGTGCGGATTTAAAAGAATTGTACATATTTTTTCTTTATATCTTTGACGTGTGTACACATCATGGGAAAGAATTTGATAACAATTCAATAAATTATGAAAGTTCTACAAAATTTGATTCGAAATTGTTTTCGGGATCACTAATTACGAATTTAGTGTCCAAATTTTAAATTTTAAAATTGTTGATCCTTTATTGCAGACAATTTTTCTTTTTAATTTAATAAATTCGCTCATTTCCATAATCTTGAGACCCAGAAATTTCGAAAAATGTGATAAATTTCTATATATTTCAAGTATTAGAGATTGATTCCACTGAAATGAGCTCAATTAATCAAAAATAAAATGCTTGGCCGCTATTACGATTTATCTATCGGATCAAAAACTTTTCACAATTTGTGACCATCAATTAGGAAATAAAAATATTGTAAATAGAAGCCCTGTCCAATCACAATAATTGCAAACAAGTAATTATCAATGATCTTTTTCAATTGAAGTTCCAGATGACAAAATAATTTAAGATGGTGCTAATTAAAATTTTCCTTATTAATTCGTAATTTTCGAAAACTTATCTTGGAATGTCTGTCAACGAAATGCTCAAGGTGGCCATAAATGCTACGCTTCTATCCTAAATAACAGAATTGTAATTGAAGAAATATCGAAATTTACGTATATACTCGAAGAAGAGGCTGGGGTACACAAGAGAAGATTGAACAAAATTGAACACCCGGAAAATGATGTTGCATTGAAAAATGTTCTCATAGGTAGAGAAAAATAGACCGAGATATAGAAAAGAGGTATTTAAATATCATGCCTAAAATTTTTTAAGAATTAAAAAATCACTCTCTGAACAAAAAAAAACGAGAAAAACCTTTATTTAAGTTGATATTGTACGTGAAAATTTACAGTTTCATGTGACTTCGAAAGTAAAATCGTGAAAATCTGAAAAAAGATGCACGCATACAACTTCTTAAATTAAAAAAAAAACTTTAAGGACTTTTTTTCTTGATTTACCTTTATACGAAAATGAATGATTTGGATCGAGAAAAGCAATAATTTTTGAAAATTTGAATAAATTGCAAACGAAAAAGAACCCTTTTTCGGAATGATATTACCACATTGTGGAAATTTTAATCTTGCCGTGAGTGATCTATAATATCGGTCGCAAGGGTACAGATCAAAGACAAAAAATTTGTACGATAACATACCGACTGTGAAGAAGAACGAGTCGAACTTTGAGTACGAGTATGGGAAAAGGACTAACCTCAGTTCTTTCACACGTTGATTCATACACTGAATAAGTGAAAAAGTTTCAACTGATAATTTTTTTATCTCTCGTATATTTGACTTCAATTTAAGAAAGAGAACGATGAAGAAAACAAAAAAAATATCAGTGATCAGGTAACTAAGGAATCTACTTATATAGATTAAAGATAAACTATTCGTACGATGACATACACGAGTATCGGTCACATAGCAGAACTATAGAAAGAGAGGTTACCCTGTGACAAGCAATACGGCAGCTACCATGATTATACCAATATGGAGTCTAGCTGTTTTCGCATATAATTATGAGGACGATGATGATAATACAGTAAATCCCAGAGATATTTCTTCTCTGCAGTTGAATAAAAAGGTTGCAAACAATTGACAACTACATATAAAGTTGTGAATGTGGTTGTGAATCCGCCTCCCGATAAAAATTATTCTACGCCGGGTGATTGTAGTTGTCAATTGTTTGCAACGTTTTTATCTAAATTCAGATAAAAAATATCTATGGAATTTATTGTGGAAGGAATATGATACGTACTTATCACTTCAAAGAATCGATTTCATTGAAGTCAGAAAATATTTCTTTAGGTGTGAAAAACAGATTCAAAGAAACGCGATTCTTAGCTTCTAAAAAATAATTTTTTTTTATCTAATAATCTTCACATTTGTTATAAAGAAATGTTGCTTTGTATGGAAGAAATATCACCAAAGAAGTTATTTCTTCGAGCCGAATCATGACTTTCTGCCTCTAAACAATATTTACTTAACTGAAGTAAACTCAGGGCTGCTATCAGGCCGGAATTCGACTGGCCTTGTCGGAATTTACATTCTGAAATAGAGGAGAAGGGGCAAAAAGCCGTGGAGATGGTGGGGGGGGGGGGAAGTGAGAGGGGAAGAAAAGTCGGAATTTGTCGGAATTTTAGAAAGTGACAGGTCGCAACCCTAAAAGAAACGCATTTCCTTCGATCCAGTAACTTTTTTCCAGTGCGTGAACATGACCTATAATATACGTTTACAAAAATTTGGATCAGTGTTCTAGGTTAGGTTGGTTAGTACAATACAAACATAAAGTTGAGCCTGTGTTTTTGGTAAAATATTGTAATATCTTTTTTAGGAACATAGGGAGGGTCACAAATTTGGGTGTATGTGTTTAGTTATTTTTTCAGTTAGGTCAGTATATTTAGTACAATATCGGATAATATGGCATAAGGGGCAATATGGCACTTGGAGCAACAAGTCGCATGGGCTAACATGGCACATGGGGTAACGTGGCACATGAGGTAATGTCGCACATCGGATCTATGTTTTTGGTTATGGTAGTATATTCGGGGTAGTAAGCGGCAACAAAAATTGCGGTTATACAGTAAAACTGGGTAAAGTCGCTCACCCCCAAAGTTATATTTCAAAATTCAATATCAAATTTCCTGAGACAAAAATTCGCGGTTGTTTTAATTAGTACAGCTGTCAACATTTATTTTGGAATTTATTTGGTGTGAATTTTTCGGTGAGCGGATTTACCCTACATGAGTGATTTTACCTTATTTTACGGCATGATATGAGGTAATCATATGAGGCAATATGGCACTTGGGGCAATATGTCACATGAGGTCATATGGCACATGGGGTAATTTGGCACATAAGGTCTATGTCTTTGATTAGGGTAGTATACTTGGAGTAATGTGGAACGTGGGGTAACAATGGCGCACAGAGTGATATAACACACGGAATAATGTGGCACAAAGGGTCTATGTTTATGGTTAGGGTAGTATATATTGTACAATATTGTACTATCTTTTTGAAAAATAATTACAAAATCGGGCCTATGGTTTTTGTTAGGTCGGTATTTTTTAGCACAATATTTTACTATCCGTTCTAAAAACATCCTTGATTCCTGAAACAGAGGCGGCGCTAGATCATTCTATAATATGATGGTGATGTCGACCGGAGCCGAGAATTCGATCACGAACATAGTTTATTTTTCGAAGTCAAGGAGGACAATGTCAGGCCTCGAGTGTGCAATAGAGACTATTGTCGAGAACACGTAGTTCTAGTAAATTCGGCACTTCCCGTTCTCGACAATTGACTCTACCTCCCTCGAACATTCGACATGGCAAAGTTGGGGCCATCACCGTTAGGGCGACAAAGATGGTAGTAAATCACTCTTAGGGCCGCATTGTGTCTGTAGACATAAGTCGTAAACAGCGTGCGTGGGACACCCTAGTAGTATATGTCCTAGTTGTTCAGAATGTGCAAGACACACTCTGCACTTATCCCTGAGAACTTCTTGACGTAAAATGCAGCCTTGGTATACTAAAATGGAAGTTACACAATTCTGGCACGTGAAAATGAAACCCTCTATGCCTAAATTTAGTCTGGATGATTTGTGGAAAGAAAATGTTAGCTTTGTCGATAAGGCATGATCTTTTACATTTTTGTAAAAGTTTCCTTGCATTTTTTGGTCAAGGAGCTGTTTGAAGAAGTAAAAAAGATGCTTCAAACGATTCGGCGGTTCTTATCTGGCAAATTACGTCTACACGGAGGAATTGTTTGATGTAATATTTTTACCACATGCTCTGAAGGCACATACAATTTCTCATACAGAGGCACATACAATTTCTCACACAGGGAGCTTTTTCCGGAAAACGTTGTTCTTGTGATTTTTAAAAATTAAAAATAAAGCATTTTTTTGGTCCTGAAGAAGGCAGCGAGAAACAATTCATTCCGGGATCCTTGCAGCGCTGCATTGACCCCGGAACGGCTTGCCTCTCGTTGCCGCTTTCAGGCGCAGAAAAATGCTTTATCTTCAATTGAAAAAAAATTACAACAACAACATTTTTCAAAAAAAGCTCTCTGCATAGGAAATTGTATGTGCCTCTATAGTATGTGGTGAAAATATTACAACAAACGATTCCTCCGCGCAGACGTAATTCGCCAGATAAAAACCACCGAGTTGTTTAAAGCACCTTAATCTCTGTTTTCTTCACCCATGCTCTTAGAAGTGAGGAACCCAGACGGAATAATGCGCGTACTTCACTTTTTATGTCAACATCTAAGCCAAACGTCTCGGAAGCCTGCTCCGCGGCTTTGTAAAGGAACGCTTCATTGCCAGTTATCTCATGATTCCTAGCCATTGCCAGGAGAGTTCCTTGGGTTGGACAAGTTGCCTTCCTTGGGTAAGAACATAGTGTGTCCTAACACCAGCCACTGCAGAATGGGCGTCTCCAACTTTAAATATGAGGTGAAGATCTCGGCCAAATGTTCACGACATCATCTGGTTCGGCGGTCGCGATTCTCCGAGAACCGTCCCTTCCTCTTTTGTATTCAATGTGTGATGATAGATCATCAGTTCGTGAGCGAAATTTCGGACCTATACCACAAACGGTCTACCAGATGTTATATGGTCAATCACACACTGAATA
Organism: Melikaiella ostensackeni; assembly: GCA_032362435.1. Classification (NCBI taxonomy): domain Eukaryota; kingdom Metazoa; phylum Arthropoda; class Insecta; order Hymenoptera; family Cynipidae; genus Melikaiella; species Melikaiella ostensackeni. The sequence continues at coordinate 11,187 of JAUMHM010008704.1, forward strand.
GGGGACGCGTTCGCCTAGCTTAGCCGATCTTCTTGTTCGGTTGATGCAAGTGCCTTTTAGTCTTTTCACTGTAAGAGAAAGTGTGAATTAAAGACAAATTCCAATGTAACATTTACCTGCAACAAAAATTACCCTTAATAGTGTACATGGTACACTGTAAACAAACGAATTTCTTAATTATCGCCTTGTCTTAAGGTACTGTTCCCCTCGGATTTCAAGAATCGAATGCCGACCACTTGGGATACGAAGTATCGGCTACTTGGGATACGAAATACAAAACAAAATAAAAAAGAACATCTCGGTATTTCGTATCCCAAGTCCGAGAGATATTTGAATCACTACCATGGTAATGTGAACACCGTTCTAATTTTACCTGCGACGCAATTATTAGCCTTAAGTTTTCACTGTGCTGATCCATCGTCGGTTTTACACTTCGATTTGATTCTGCCAAAGCTCTCGCCGCATCATAAATTATACAAGTGATGGTCCAGAGTTCGGACCCCTCCAAGAGATCCTCACGCAGGGCGGCATCAATTTCAGCCAGATCTTAGTGCTAAGGAGGTAACTGGATGTTCATGTTCCTTCTTGTCCTGAAATCGCCATCAGCTCTCAGGAGATGCCTGCTTTGCGCTGTTGGTCTTAATGTTGCCTCTTCTTCTTCATCCGCGGCTTGTTCTTGCAGCGATTGGGGAAGCGTTCCGCGTATGTATCCTGTTTGCAAGTGACTCCGGGTGCGGTTTCGCAACAACCTTTGCGAAAAGTACGAAAAGTCTGGGTGCTTTTGACACCACAGAGTTTTCAGGCGCGTCATGTATCCAATGCGATTAGGGATAATGTTGGCATCGTAGCAATCCAGAAGATCATTCCTGATTCGATCCGCCCACTGAAAACGTCCATCGTGTCGCCAGTCCATCATCGTGCTTCCATCTAAATTATTTTAAGCACTCCGCACTCTAGGGCGCTCGGCCCTGTTTGCCGAACCATTTTCGGGTTCCCTGCGCGTTCCTCGGCGCGTTTCATCATTTTGAACCACATTCACAACTGGGTATAGTGTTGTCATAGTTGTTTCCACGAGCAGGTAGGGAAAGGGTTCGTCCATCCTTGCAGAGCCCCGCATGCAAGGGTAAGCCTGCATACTCAAGGATATCGCCCGGTATCCCACAGATACCGTTATAAGATAAGATACCTCACACAGGTGCCATTCAGCTTTCGACACGGTTGTTCAAGTGTTCACGCCTCAGCTTGGGTGTTATCCTGTGGAACCATCCCTGGACAATCGACCGTGAATGTTTGTTAAGTTTGATGACCATATTCAGTACAAGCCCTCGAAACAGGGTCCCTCTATTCGCAACCCGACGACGCGTCCGGTGGCTTTGTCATAGTGGTCCAGGCATCTGATACTTTTTTACCGTTTTAAGTAGGTAGAAGATATTTTTTGATAAAACGGTTTATTGAGGAATCCTGATACAAATTCAAAGGTTGCTAGAAATGAATACGTCGCGTACCTTAAATATTTTTCAAAAAGGTCCGAAATGAACCTATTGGAGGTAGAAGGTTCTTTTTTTGAAACTTTCTCAGCATTCTGCCTAGTTTAATTTTGCTGTTGGATATTGTGCTATGAAATGCAGTAGGACGGGTCAATCTACGCTAACACGATTTTCGGAATTTTTTCCAAAAACATTTCCGGGATTTGTCTTAGTCATTTCTAGCAAATTTAGAATTGGCACTAGGATCCCTCGATAAACTGTTCTAGTCAAAAAACGTGCTTCTACTTAAAACCCTACTTAAAACGGTAAAAAGACCTTTTTCGTACGAGATACCTGGACTATAATAGGCCCTCCAGTTCCAAAGGAACCGAATCGAACCGAATATATATATATATATAATTTATATTTATATATTAGCATTTATTGACAAGGTATATCTAATGATGATTCGTGACACTACAAGGAGAAAAAATCTGGGAAACTTTTACCATATTATACGGATATGACGGGATGACTTGCAAACAAGGTACGTCGAACCTCACGTTGGTAGTATATTTATTAAGCGAGAATAAGGTAAGTAAATGCAAAAAAAGAGAAGAGTCACTTTAAAATATGATAGTTCCAAATGTTCAGAGCAAACTCGAGACTGTTAAATAGTAAATATAAAAATTTACAGTGTTGAGCAGATTATTACCATACTCGACGGTAATGGCTGCCTCGAGCTCGGCTCAAGCATCGCGAACCTAGCGGCGTCACTAGCCCGAACTCTTCTCACAAATTATTAACATGACTCATTTATTTTCATTTTTGCAGCTTATGCCCCAAAAGTGAGCTCTTGATGCCTGTGTTCTGTTTCCAAAGAAAACCTCTTTCTGAAGAAAACTAATTCTGTCGCTGAGCATGCATACATCAATCAGGAAAAATGATTTTATACCGCTAGGCATGCGCAGTTTGAGCAAAAAAATTATTTCTATCGACGGGCGTGCGCACTTCAACTCACTTGAATAACTTGCAGCTCGACCTTAAAACATCAAATCTCCTACTCAGCTGATCAGCAAAAAAAACTGACGCCCCGCCTAGCTGGGCAAAATTGTATTCAGTCTAGTATTGACTGTATGCAGTCAGGCGGAGCTAAGCAGCTAAATGCAGGCAGCGCTCGCAGTGACGAAACTCGAGAAGTACAGTGATGCGTCGAGACACGTCCTTAACGTTGCTTAATATAGACGAGTGCCACAAGTTGTCCAAAAAAATTATAATTACATCTGAAAATGGTCCCCCAAAAAAGTGGCTCTCTGTGTTGCGTGGTCAGATGTGTAAACAATTGTTAAACCTCGCCCGAAACTCATTTTTATGAATTTCTAAAGAGTGTGTACCTCAAAGACTAGAGGTTAAGGCGGATCGCAGCTGTCGAATGACTTAAGTAAGTAAACTGTGCCAAGTTTATATATAATGTTGTGATGTTTCTTAAAGGTTTGATTCGTGATGTATTTCTTCAATTTCAGTCCCGATGGGTCACCCTGGCAATCATCGCCATCATCTTTCATGTGCAGTAGACATTTTATTGGCAAGAAAAAATCTTTGCACCCTCAGAGCCCCAGTTACGTGCCATCAATTTTTCCCGAGGAATATAAACGACCGAATCGATCAGCTGATTCAATCGAGAACGCCAGAAAAAGGTATATTATATCCAATTTGTTCTTTTTTGATAGAAAATTAATCTCCGGTATACAAAATTAATTAATTAAATTCAAAATTCAACTATTCGAAAATTGACTTTTGTGTTGAAAATTCATATATTTTTTGGGTTGAATATTCAACTGTTTCGTGAAAAATTTGTCTTTTAGGATTAAAAATTCAACTATTTGGATAACATTTGATCTTTTTTAGTTTAAAATTGATCTTTTTCGGTAAAGATTTCTTTTTTTTTCGTTTTTGAGAATTGAACTACTTGGTTGAAAGTTTGTCTTTCTTCGATGAATTTGATACTTTTTGATTTAAGATTAAAATCTCTTTCGGTTTAAATATTAACGAATACATTTTTTTGTTGAAAGTACATCTTTTTTAGTGGAAGATTATTCTTCTTAGTTAAAAATCATCTTTTTGGTTGAAGATTCATTCCTTAGGTTGAAAATTAAACTTTTATTAAATTAATTATTGTTCTTTCAGATTCAAAAGGAGCGTAGAAAAAGGAAGTGAAAAAAACTAAAAAGAGTGCAAAAACCGATTGCCCCCAACATGGTCAAGTTTTCAAAGAACCAGGAGACAGTAAATGTGGCAATGAGCCTCTACAGAAACAAATTGTATTTTAAATTAATAAATAATAAAATAAAACAAAAAAAAATAAAGTAAATGAAACAATAAAAAAATATAATAAAATTATAAATATTATATATATATATATGTATGTATGTATAAATAAATATAAAATATATTATATAATAAATATATAATAAAATAAATAACAATAAAAAATAAAATGAAAATTTAAATAAATGTTAAATAAAGAAATTAATTAATTAATTAAATTAAAATGAAAAATTACATACATCAAGTTTCGCTTTGTACGCTGGTGCACTTATTGATGTCTGTCTTATTACGTCGCTACGTATTCTGGAAATGCCATTCGACTTTAATTCTTCAACTTTGATCACGTTTGTTTCAACCAATTGTTTTCCTTCTTCGAAAATCGACGGTGTAAAATTAATTGAACGCTTGACCGGCTCAAACCCCGTTCTCAAACACAAATCCATCTATAATATTCAAATATTTTAGAACATTTAAACCACATTTTTTGACAATAATATTACTTATTTTTAAAGCCATCCCTATTTACCTTTTTCCTGTAATTTCGATTTTCGCTAAACTATTTGAAACTTTGCTAAATAATACTCAATATTCACGCTTTTTAACATCTGATTGCACAGTGACTAGTCGACAGACGCATCACGGTATTTCCGTTAGGCTCTACCGTGGCGCCACCCGTACACCTGCACATAGTCAATAGGTAAAAGTAAATCCGTCAGCTAAGTTATGTTGGCTTATATCAGACACTTTCAAGTGATATGTCACGATGGTGACAACTACCTGCATAACATCGGATCGTCAAGACGCCAATCCTTTCTCTCGGATCATCCATTTCTTCGAAAACTCGATGAATTTATTGTATAGCTGTAGTTTAAATCTGAGTACGGTATGAATTTGCGAGAGCATCCCCCCTTTCTAGGTTGTCTCGGCCCTCATTTTCTCAAGTAGAAAGTCGACGGTCCAAGAGTATCTACCTGATTGTAACTCTTGTTATTTATTTTTTTATTCTTTTGAATTGTTTTTTTTTCCTTACCGGGACGGGAGGGGGAAGGGGATCCACTCCCCGAACCCACGCCTATCTGTATGGCATTTGCTCTACAAGTTTCGTGGTTATATATAAAATGTTTCATCGTTATGAGTCATATAGTACATAATTCCGGAGTTGAATCCAGAAATGTTATCTGTTTTGGCGTATCTCATTTAATTTGCGAGATATATTATATTTACTCCAATTTTTAATATTTTAGGAAAAATTTTAGATATCTGAAAACGTCGAAACCTGTAGATTCTGAATTTCTAACTTTCGCAGCGGTAATTTCAAAATTGAAAACATTTCTATTTCAAACTTTCAGTCCTTGGCTCTAGATTCAACCGACTTAAACCGGACGCAAAACTAGCTTACCATACTCATGGTATCGATTATACTACATTTATGAATGAATTTGCCATAAAATTTGCATAAGAATATTCTTATTTGACACTCGTCCCGTCATATCCATATGAAGTATGGTAAAATTTCCCTCAAACGTTTTCTCCACGTACAACACATCTTTTTATTATATTTAAATCGATTATTCAGTCATTGTGGATTATTTTAATACGATTTAAGATGCAAATGAGTAATAACTTTTTTAGAAATAAATATCAGTTATGCTTGTGAAGAAATCGTTATTTTGACTGTGAGTAGAATGTAATTTTTAACAGATTCTTGAAACTTGGCTAGTATAGATAATATAGTTCAATTTACCTCACTTCTCTCACTAGCAAATAAGTAAGTGAGGGAAGTGAATTCAGCGTGGAGAAAAGATAATTCGATTGTCAAGCCATCTGACGTGAGCTATGAGTACCGCGTTGACAAAATGAAATAAAACCTCCAAATTAAAATTGATAATTCATCAACCGATTGACGAATCTGTAACTTCGTTGTCTCTCAACTCGTTCCTAAGCTGCTTTTCTCGTCTGCGATACTTGGACATAATATCGTGTACACCGTGTTGGAGGTATAGGCGATAACTTGTGTGATTGCTGCGCGAGCGCCGCAAACTTCACACTCGTTTCAAATCACCTATATTCCCAACACGTTGCACAATATACTATTTACAAGAGTTATCTCTACTAGAAATTAGTAAAACGAGCTAGAAAAATGTGAACCCATGTAATGTAGTTATTTTTTGAAAACCCATTTATTCAGTGTAGTTGCAGTAATCAACATATGTGTAGTTAAAATAACTGCAGCTAATATTCATTCTGAACAATTTTGTGTTCACTATATCAGAAAAGTCCTATTACTTAATCTACTTTTCATAGTAAATTCAATTACTCTTCCTATCCCCAGGAGGTAACTTTATAGGAAAAACTAGTTGTTCTGACTATTTTACTTGATCAAGGTAAGATCAGCCCTGGCGATCAATCTAGGTTTCAGTTCACATGAAACGCTAAATCTGGCCTGAATCCGGCCAGTTCCCCAGGATTCAACAACCGTAAGATGGCGGTGCATATACGAGGGTCACTCAATAAATACTTAGCCTACAAAAGAAAAACGAAAATTTTGGAAAAGGGGCAATTTATTTTTCCACATAATCTCCTTTTAACTCAATACACTTGGCCCAGCGATGCTCCAACTCTTTCAACCAGTCCAAAAAATACGTTTTCTCAAGGTTTGCAAAATAGGCCTCCGTGGCGGCGATGACCTCCTCATTCGACCCAAATCTATTTCCGGCGAGTGACTTTTTCAGGTTTGGAAACAAAAAAAAGTCACAGGGGGCCAAATCTGGAGAATACGGTGGATGGGG
>JAUMHM010008715.1:0-17768 GCA_032362435.1 Melikaiella ostensackeni
GTTATGTATCCTCGTTGACGCATTGTGATCTGATTTTTGGTCTGCGAAAACTCAATTCCCAAGCAATAACTGACCTGCTCAAGGTCCTTGACCTCAAAATCCGCTGCTAACTTTCTTCCATAGAATGCTGCCAGAGATTTCATGATGCGAATTGAACCAATCCGAGCAACTGGAGCAAAAGTCTCCGAAAAATGAATACCAGGTTTTTGGTTAAAACCTTGCGCTACCAAACGTGCCTTTCTGCGTACGAGTGTTCCATCCGACTTGAATTTGTTGTGCAAGACCATGCGGCAACCGATAACCTTGCCCTGTACTGGACGATCCGCAAGTACACACGTATTTTTGTTGATAATAGATTTCATTTCTTCAACAATGGCTTGATGCCAGGTTGGTACTGTTTGCTAGGCCTGCCTATTTTGCCAGTTCTAATAATCCTTGGCCTGCCTCTGCCTCTGGTCGTGTTGAGAGCTGGTCTCTCATCTTCGTTATCAATGGTTTCTTGTTCGTCTTCCACAGAAATATCATCATCCGAATTGTCCGATTCGGGTAATTCAGAAGCGTCCTCGTATTCTACAGAAATGTCTTCCTCTTCAGCTTCATTTCCAGACGATGAGAAATTTCCTATTTCAGGTAATTTTGTCCATTCAAAATGCACAAAGCGTTGAGCTTGTCCTGAATGCTTGTCGTCAGTTTTTATTTTTGATGAAACTCCTTTAATGTCCTTAAGGTTTTCTCCGCCTTTTCAATGAATTTGACATCACAACATATCAATACCTTTTTCTTTTCAGATGAACAAATTCGGAAATCTTTGGATTCTGTAGAGTAGCCAAGAAAAAATCCCTCTTGTCCGCGCTGATCAAATTTTTCTTTTCCGGGCTCTCTGTTTAGATAAAACACCCGGCAGCCGAAGCTCCTCGAATGTAATAAATCCGGTACGTTGCCCGTCCAAATTTCGTATGGTGTCCTACCATTCAATCTCTTAGTCGGTAAGCGATTGCGAATATAATTAGTAGTGTTTACTGCTTCGGTCCAGAACGACTGAAGTCATTCTGAATCCGCGAGGAGACATCTGGCAGTATCAAGAAGAGTTCAATTCTTCCTTCCGGCAGTACCGTTTTGTTCCAGATTGTACGGCACTGATAGTCTCCGTGTGATACATCGTCTTTTTAAATACTCATCGAATTCTAGGCTTGTATATCGATAAATTCGACATAATATTTGGCTCTACCCAGGGAACTGATCCTCATGGGTCCACATTACATCTGTGTGGACTAAGTCCAGTATTTCGGTACTCCGATTCGAACTTCTTGGGAATGAGGTTCTCGACATTTTACCCTGGATACAAACTTCTCAATTTGGCATTGATTTTGAATTTTTAAGCAGCACACCCGTCACGAAATTTTTGTGTACATCTAAAATGTCCTTCGCGTTTGAGTGACCGAGTCGTCTATGCAACACTTCAAACGAAATCTCGTTTTGTTTCGAATAAGGCGATGCAACGCACACACCTTCCTCGATCTCTCGCACGAAGTATAGGTCACCTACTCTGTCAGCAGAAAGTTCCACGTTACCATTCGCGTTCAAAATTTCCGCACCACTCTTTTCGAAAATCACCGTGTACCTACGATCGCTAATTTTGGCAATCGATAAGAGACTTGTTCTAAGATCTGGTACATGTGACGCGTTAGTAAGGGAAATGCTCTTTTTACCGCCTAACATTTCAGCTACGAATTGCACAGTTCCCTTTCCGTTTATTTCCGTTGTCGAACTGTTTGTAAAATTTAATATGCCACGATTAGAAAAATTAATTTCGCGAAATTTTTTTGAATCATTGCATAAATGCGTTGTCGCCCCGCTATCGAGCACATTAAAGCACACGTCTTGTGACAATTTAGCAGATTGCTTTTTATTCTTGTTAAATCGACAATCAGCTTTCTTATGACTCAGCTTTTTACATACATGACATCGAAATTCAGACAATTCCTTCTCTTTTTCCGAATCTGTTTCCCTTGATCCAGGCTTGTTTCGACGACCAGAATTTTTATCAACATATATAGCATCCGACGTTTTCCCTCGCTCCCCGTTCTTTCGAGCATCGTTTTCTTCCGTAATTTTTGCACGGAGAACATCCGGCGACGGCAAATCGTCACGCGATTCGATCGCGCATCTGAAATTCTGAAAGCTCGCCTTTCCAGTAACGTGGCTCTTCTGGCCTGACCCCGCGCCCTGACACTTGAAGCACTCATGCCTGAATATATATATATGGTGGTCCGATTTGCGTCGTAAGATACCGTCAACACAGCTTCCGTATTTTTTAGACTTTATTCACGATTTAAATCCAGGGCCCATAGCCTGTTAGAATTGAGGATGGATCTAGGCAGCGTAAATGATAATGAAGTCTTCCCGAAAACTCTATTTATTCAGAATAATCAAACTCACTTGTGAACAGTGCGCGACCTCCATGAAACCGGGAAAAAGACTAACCTAAACTCACAATCGAGTAATAATGTCGCCACTAGCGATGAGGCAGGACTCGTTTAAACCAAATGGACATCTCAAATCATATATATCTAACAAATTCAAGTGAATTAAAAATTATTCAAGGATATGAAAAAAATTCATTAAATTCAGCAAGTTTGAAATGAGTTAGAAAAATTCAATGAAATTCAAAAGAATTCGATGAAATGCCCAAGAATTCAAGATGAATTAAAAAGACTTCAGAATAAATTGAAGAAAATTTTTAAAAAATCAATTGAATTGAGTAGAGTTCAGTGAATTTGGGAGAATTCAAGTGAATTTAAAAAAGTAGAGAATTCCAGAGAATACAAGAATTTGAAAGAATTGAAAAAAAATTAATAAGAATTTACGGTGAATTCCAAATGAATTCATAAGAATTTGAAAGAATTTGAGAAAAATTAATAAGAATTTACGGTGAAATCGAAATGAATTCAAATTAATTTCAAAAAATATTTGAAAATCTCTACAAATCTTTGGAACCCTACGAAATTCCTCACTTCTTGTGAATGAGAAATGGGTCACTGAATCAAACCATTAAGCATTTTCACTTATTCACAATACAAACTCTCTAATTCGAATAGCTAGAAGTAGATCACTGATTCAAATTTAGAAAGTGGAAAATGTATTAAAATACCTGAAGAGCTTCTAAAATTCTTTATAAATTCTTCACAACCGCATGACAATTTTTTTGAATCGCTTGAAATCTTTTTAATCCTTTAAATTTTTTTAAAATACCCTGAAATATTTAAAATTCTTTGAAATCCCTCTATATTACTGAAATCGATGAAAAACTCCTCAGATTTTTTAAAAATATCCTAAAATCTTGAAAATTCTTAAAATCTTCGGAAATACATTGAAATATTCGAAAATCTTCACAATCTTACGAAATCCCTCAAATTTGGTGAATAATTTTTTTGAAATCCATTAAAATCTAATGAAATCCCTTGGAAACTTCCAAAATACCCTAAGACCCAATAGACCCTATCAAATCGTTCCATATCTTCAGAAATTCTAGGAATTTCTTTAAAGCCCCATGAAATTTTTTAAAATTATTTGAAATCGTTCAAATTCATGGAAATTCCTTAACGAATTTTAAATCTCATGAAAATTCCTTAGGATCTTTTAAAATGCCCTAAAATATTCTTAATCCTTTGAAATCTTTCAAAATCCCTTGAAACTTTAAAAAGCCCTTGAAAATTCTTTGGAATATTTAAAAATACACTAAAATCTTTCAACTCCTTCAAAATACCTTCAAATCTTTAAAATATATTCTTGGAATCTTTCAAAATATACTAAAATATTTCATATCCTTTCAAATCTTTTGTCATCCCGTGAAACTTTCAAAAGCTCTTGAAAATTCCTTAGAAGTTTCAAAAATGTCATGAAATCTTTAAAATACTTTGAAATGTCTTGAAATCATTGAAATCTATTTAAAAAATTAAAAAATCGTTTAAAATACCCTAAAATATTTCCAAAAAATTCAAGAAAATTCAGAAGTAGGTAAAGACCTGAAGTCAACAGCGGTCAGCCAATGGGTCAATTTATTGAAAGAAACGTGACTTAAATGATCTTTTCATTCAAGAAAGTAATTATATTGACTTTATCTAGAAAATAAGTGACTAGGAAGGGATTTAAGAAAAAAGTGACTGAAAGTGACTGTGTGGCAGCCCAGATTATTCTTGACAGCTACTCAAAGTGTTTCTTACAGAAATTCCCTGATTTTTGCAAATTTTTCTTCAAAATCCCTGACTTTTCTCTGACCAACAAAATTCCCTGACTTTTCCCTGATTTCCAGGATTTTCCTGACCATCGGCCACCCTGAATAGTTTATTTTCAAATATCGTATATTTAAAGAGAAAACGGGTAAGAGGAGAAGTTTTTCGAGAATTGGGGGGAGAAGGGGAATTCGGGAAAAGGAGAAATCGCTGGGAGAAATTAAGAAAAAGGGCAGGAAAAAGAGAACGTGAAATTCCGAAGAGAAGCTAATGGAACGGAAGGGAGGGAAAGGGGTGGGGGGGGAGATTATCGAGAAAGTGTTACAAAGAGGTGGAAGAAAGAGGAAAGAGGGCGGTAGAGTTAACGCTATTGGAAGAAGAAAGAAAAGGGCCTTTTAGAGATGGAGGGATAGGAGAAGAAGGTGGAATTGAAGAAACAATCAGGAATTAGAAAAAAGAGATAGAGAAAGGCAGGTGACCGATAGGTGGGGGAGGATAGATGAATCAAGATACAATAATCGGTATGAGGTGATAAAAAGAGGAGGATTAACATTTGAAAAGAAAACGGGAGGAAAAGAGATAAACAAGAATAGCTAGATGGAGACTGGGAAATGAAGTAAAAGATACAATGTATTAAGAGAAGAATGAGAAGAGAAAATGCAGAGTATCGTAGAAAAGGCATGGAAGCATGTATAGAATGATTGCATGAGATGAGAGAAAGAAAGGGGTGGATTGTAAGAGAATGCTAAGGAAATTTTAAGGAAGGAGGGACTGGGGGGAGAATGGATGAAAGTAGAAAAAGCCTTCAACCTCGAGAGTTGATGTACGAATGCCAGTTTCCAACATCATTTATACGAGGGAACTAGAATATCTTGCGCCGCAGAATACTCCTACCCGGATTCCTAGAGAATATATATATTAAGAACTACTAATAATTTGTAAGGAAAATCTTCAAAAAACATAACCTCTGATAAAGTAGTTTTCTGTAATAGTATCTCACACAAAAAATCTTCAAATACGAGAAAATATTATGTTTCTAAAAATCTGTGTAATAGGCTCATTAGAGACAGTTATGTAACCAAGTGAAAAAAGAGGGAGAAAAAGGAAAGAGGCAACCGAATCCCTTATTCTTTCTCCGTCTTTTTTATACTACACTCAAACCTCGAAATAAGCCCAGTTTCGGGAGTTGCTTCGCACTGGCCTTGGGCCTAAACCGGATCCCTCGAAACGTAAACAGTCAGGGACGTGTGAACCATTTCCTAATATTACGCAATCTCCGAAAGTGAGTACGAACGTGAATACCCGCGCACTGCGCCTTTTTCTATACGCTGCTGGTCCTTCACGCTTGGCCGAACACCGTCTCTCGCCCCGCGAGCTGAGAAACTGCGGGAGCCAGCAGTTGGCCAGCGATTCTAGAAAGGCGTAAACCGGATGGGCTCATATGAGGGTTCGAGTGTACGAGGATTCAACAAGTTTTGAGGTCATTTATACCTCCTCATCAGGGAAATTTTATACGAAACTAAAGTAATAAATTTTGGTCTGATTTTTATTTTAAAATTACTATGAATTTTGTGTAGGATCTTATCCTTTCTCAGAAAATACTATATTTCAACACGGTTCCCGTCAGTATGTATCGTGGTTCGTAATAGTTGGGTCGCTATGTTGATGAGCTTAAGTTTCAGAAATTTTCTTCAAAATATTATCTCACAGTTCTTCGCATTTGATTTAGTGTATAATACAAGAATTAAAACACAAAAATACAGAGAATAAAGCTTGAATGTTCTGAACCAGATTTTTGAATGGAATTCCTTTTGGGGACTGAAAGAATTGTCATTTGGACGCTTTCTAAAGATCAAGAAGAAAAGGATCAAGTACATTGGATCAATAGACAAAAAAAATTACAAGCTAAGTGTATCAAAAACTAATTTTTATATTTCCGCTTATATTCATGATGGATTTTACAAGAGGTTGAAAGAAATTGGGGATCAGGCAAAAATATGATAGACAGTCCTGTCAAAAAAAAATTGAATAAAATCTCTTTTTTCAATCAAGTTATGAAATTTGAAAAAAAATTTCATAACAAAATTGCAAAACTCACGAAGTTTTTTCAATGAAGATTTATGATATAAACAACAGACTAGTTTTTAACTTCATGAATATATAAAACAGTAGAAAATTTCATGACATTTGATAGGTTTATTAGATTCCTATGAGAAATTATATGTTTTCACTTAATTATTCAGCTAAGATGAAAAGCATGTAAAGAATTTTCCAAAAGTGTTTTGAAATATAGTATCTTCTGAGAAAGGATACGATCCTACACAAAATTCATAGTACTTTCGAAATAAAAATCAGACCAAAATATGTTACGTTAGTTTCCTATAACATTTCCCTGATGAGGAGGTCTCAATGACCTCGAAACGACGACGGAGAAAAAATAAGGCATTTGGTTGTCTCTTTCTCTTTCCTCCCTCTTTTTTTAGGAACGAGGTTAGAAATACACATTTTTTCAGATGGTGTGCAACATTGAGATGACTGAGACGGTTGCCCTAAATGACAAAACTTCTAGAATGATATGAAATTACAATCATCGCAATGGTATGTTCTGCTCAGTGACTGCATAATTTGAATTAAACACAGTAAATCCTGAGATATCAAATGTGCTGCATCCACTAGCACAACTTCATGACCTTACCAAGCGACATTCGCGCTGTTTTTATTTTCGCCAAATAGACGAAAAGAAAAAATTTTTAACTGGAATTAACTTGAAACGCTTTTAACCCCTGAAATTTCAAGTAAAAGTATTGCATTTCCAACAAAATCACAGTAAATCGCAGAAATAAATTCAATCTTCAAATTGGATGAAAACGCTGCAGCACATTTATCCACTCAAAGATAAAATTTGTCTAACGAATAAGCATCGTTGGGGCGTAAATTCTCTGAAGCCTGTAGAGAAGCAACCCGCCTTACACCAAAGAAACAAGCATCTTTGGGTCATAAATTCTCTCTCTTAAGCCTCTAATGCAGCAACCTGTCTTACACCGAAAGAAGAACCATCGTTGATATGAATTTTGGAATTTCACGCTCTTGGAAATACTTAAATGAATCACTTATTCATTCTAATAACTTTGAATTATTTTTAAACTTCAAATTCTTGAATTTACTGCTATGCATAACAATAAAATACTTCATTTTTAATAATTAGAGCGACTTGATCATCACATTTGTAATTAGTAGCGGGTATCCGAAGCGATATTGTCATACGTGTAAGACTGATTTGCTATGTGGCGTGCGCTCTCGCATTTATGCACTTCAGCATCGAATCATCCGGAAACATCGATGGATCTTTCTAACAGAAAAGTTAGAAGCAGTGCTTCGAGGAACTTCAAAGCAAAAAGATTTCGAAAGAAATAACACCTTTCATATCTTGAGCATTCTTGAAACTTCGATTTAGAGATCACGACCTGTACCCATGCTTCCAGAAAGTTTGACGACAGAGACAAATTCAAATGTCAAAGCTCCTCATGTTGCAAAACTTCTAGAAACGTCAACGTCATTAGAGATCTCATCCATCGACGTTTCCAGAGGGTTAGTTTTCTAGAAAGTTCGATTTCCAAAAGTTTAAAGTTCCTAGGGAAGTTTAGCGTTGAGGAAGGGGGTGGCTCGGCCGGTAAAAAAGGGACCACCCCTATCGATCGAGGCAATATTGAATGCCAGTGACCTACCTTACCGACTGTTGACAAAACAGTTAGTGGTCACTCACACTTGGCGATGGTAGCCCCATCTGCCGACGGCACCTGGAACTACGTAGTTAGACAACACACTCGGTCGGTATTGCGGGGACCATCTTCCTTGTACCAAGTACGATTACATGTCAGTTTCCTACCTTCCCTACTGAGTTACCGACCGTCGGTAAATTGCTGGTCATTGTCTTACCGACTGAGGTGCCGCAGAATCCGCCTAGCTATACTACTGACAAGGATGAGACGTTTCATTTCCTGTACATTTTTGTCTCCTATTATATTTTTGTTTAAGAATTTATCTTTTTTGCTTCAAAATTTCATTATTTATAGCCTCGGCACAGATGATGTTGGATCAACAAAAATACTTTCATTCAAAACTATGTTCATAATATGACAAGAAATTCTTTCCCAATGATTTCCTATTCTATTTCGTAAAATATATTATGTCATATAAAATAAACTACGTCGTTTAACAATGTATATTCACATATGGTCACACATTAAACAACGATTCTACTAAAACAGATTTTTGTTAATCCAACGTTATCTCTGACGAGGCTTCATTTTGTTAAAAATTTAATAACACCATTGAAAATTCAACAGTATCGTTGAAAATTAATCCTTCCTTATTAAAAATTCAATAGTATGATTGAAAAGTCGACAATTTCTATTTATTTTACTATTCCATTCCCATTCCATTTCCGGTTGCAAATTAAGTTTTTTTCGTAGAAAACTAAACTATTTGATGAAATTTTTCTTTATTTTTTTTCTTTCTTAATTGGAATTTGTTTGTGCAAGATTCAACTATTTTATTGAAAATTCGTCTTTTTGGGGTAAATTCGACAGTTTTTGATTTAAAATTAAAATCTTTTTCAGTGGAAATATCAACTATTACATTTTTTGTTGAGAATTTCTCTTTTTTGGCTGAAAAATCAACTGCTTGGTTGAAAGTGGAACTACTTTTTTGAAAATTCATCTTGTTGATGGAAATTTGTATCATTTTGTTCAAAATTTGTTTTTTTTTTTTGCTTGAAAATTAATTTTTTCAACTAAAAATTTACCTTTTTCATTAACAGTTGAAAATAAGTAAAAATTTCAACTATTTGATTAAAAATTGTTCTTTTTTTTAAACTAATTTTTTTCTATTGAAAGTGTATCTTCTTCAATTGAAAATTGAGCAATTTGGTTTAAAATTCATGTATTTTGATCGTAGATCAGGCCTGTCCAGCAAGGTGTAGTGTCTCGAAAGATACTTAAGGGCGGCTGAGTATCATATTAAATGAAAAGAAAAATTATTTGAATAATTCAAAATTAAAGTAATAAATATATAAGTAGTAAAATGAATTATTGTCCTAAATAAACAAAGGTACAGAATATGTCGTGTAAAGTAGGTGTGCAAGAAATTCTTATAAAAGGCAAATAATTCCTCACAAAGGAATTGTCAAAATTATTCTAACTGAGGATCATTCAACAAACCTATTGAAAGTTACGGCGCATGTACATTTCCTTTATAATAATATAATTAACGTTCATATTTTCAAAATAATTCAATTAATTTTGAAATCATATTTTCGTAATAAAAATGTTTAATTTTTATGGCAGGATGTGAATAAAAATTTGTGTTTCACTTGAGATATATTTCACAACATTGAAATAAGAAAAATTGAATTTAAACTTAGTTGCCCCGAAGCACCTACTTCAAAACATCTCTGCGGTACTGAACCCCCTAATCCATGACACAACTTTATGTGTTATTTAAAACAGAGTGGAAAAGCTGAAGACTGTTCATTTCATATTTATTATCTAAAGGACGTTTAGCATAATTTGAAATTACTTTGTGCTTACTAAAGTATATTTTGCGTACGAAAAAATTAATCAAACTAAAATCAACTTCATTAAGGTATATAATATATTTTTAATTTGAAAAATCTAAGATTTAAATTTATTTATTCTATTTATAAAAGGTTCCGCATGTGGAAAATGTAACAAGATTTGACACCTGGTCCTTAGATATTCGTGGTCAGGAGAAATGAAGAATTGTTCAGGGCAGAATTAGGAAAGATTCGGGGAGTCTGAAAAATGTAGTTCTGCGGCCACCTTGTTAGTCGGGCTTGTAAATAATTTATTGTGAGAAATGTTGCTATTCGAGTACAGATTGGTATGTCTCATATCTGGTGCTTTACTAGGAATTTATTCGTCATTCTAATAGGGTCGCAATGGAACTGTTTCCTTTTTACTCGGGACTCACATTATTTCTGAAAACTTGGTGATAAATAAATTAAAATAAAAACTTTTGAAAATTTAGATTAATTTTAAACGTAATGGAGCATGTAGCATGAGTGTTGTGATAAGATTGTATTTATCGATTCCATGGTGCTTTGAGAAAATACTGAACATTCATTTTCAATCTTTTCTCTCTCTCTCTCTTTCTTTCTTAACTCCTCTCTCCTTTGCCCTTGCTGGACCGTTAAGGTCCCTGGACACTCAAAAATTAAGGATTTCCGATTCCTGACATGCGTGTAACATTGCTTCAAATGTGAATTCCACCCATACTTTTTGCAGAAAAAAAATTGGTATGGGTTGAAATATTTATTTATTAAATTATCATGCAAAATATTTATATAGAACATTTTTAATACAAAATTCGCTTTCTTCTTGAACTTCCAACGGTTGAATTTTCAACCTTTGAAAATCGAAGAAAATTGAAAATTGAATTTTAAACAGTTAAATCATTATACAGAAAACGATTATAGGATAATCAGCATTGGAATAAATACAACTGTTTGGATGGAACTTAATCCATGTTTTTGGATTCAACTTTTTCATTAAGAATTCGTCTTTTTTGGTTGAATTCAACTGTTTTTGATTAGAAATTAAAGTTGGTTTTGGTTGAAAAGTCAACTTTTACATTTTACGATGACATTTAATCTTTTTTGGTTGGAAAATTAAACTAGATACTTGGTTGAAAGTCTAATTACTTTGTAATTTTTTTTTTGTTGAAGATTAATTTGTGGTTGAAAACTTAAATATTCAGTTGAAAATTAGTCTTCTTTTGATTGAAAATCAATTCTTTCAACTAAAACTTCATCTCTTTCACTTCATTGGTTCAAAATTCATGCATTTCGTTGAAAATACATCTTGTTGGTTGGAAATTTAACAATTTGGTTATAAATTCAATTATTTTGTTGAAAACCTAACTATTTTGTTGGCGTGTAATACTTTTTTTGTTAAAAATTCGTCCTTTTGGGTTGAAAATTCAACTGTTTTGGTTGAGGGCTCAATTATTTTTTTTTGTCTTTTCTTTTTTTCGTCTTCTTGATTTGAAAATTCCTGACATTACGATAATTTAAAATTAGCTGAAATAGTGTAAAATGTGCTAAAATTGAAGTTAAAAGTTTTTCTTTTACTAGGAATAATAAAAGGAAAACTCGATTTCATATTAATTAAAATTAAATAGAAAGTTCTTCGTAGACTGATGGCATGATAACTTTTGAAGGAATCTTCTAATCTAAATTTTCTTCTGTATTTTTATTTTGTGGTCCAAAAAGAAAAGTCAAGTTTGTTAGTCAGCCTTCTACCGCCAATTGATATGGTTTTAGGCATAAAAAATAAAACTGAGAAAAGTAGAAATACAACCTTCCCACGAAACCACACTAGATATGTTACATAATCCCAAAGCGAAAATTATTAGTTTCAGGGACTTCTCCAAAATTGCCTCGAACCGTTTTTCAACAGGGATTATAGTTTTTGTACGTCAGAAATGTCATGAGAAAATCAAAAATTTAGATTTATAGCTAAACAGCGCAAAATGCAATAAATAAGAAGAAAGCGAACGAATGTTCTGATGATGTATTTGCAATTAAAGGAAATATTGTGGGATTCGATGGAAGAAGGTTAAACGAAATTATTCACTGAAACAATATTCAACATTCAAAGAAAAATTTATTGACAGTTTCTTCTGACATTTCTAGCATTTTTAAATTTATTTTATAATTCGAACATTTCAGATTATACCTGAGAACTTTAATATCTTATCATATCTTAATATCTTAATATCTTAATCTTACTTATCCTAATAATATAATAATAATCTTAGTATCGTATCTTACATTTTTAAATAATGTCAAACGATATTTTTTGGAATTACTTCTGCCATTATAGAATTTATTTCTAAAAATTGGATATACTCAGGTCGTTAGAAATCCATTCGCGGGGATGTACAAAAATCCGACAAAAATAAAATTTGTCTGGTGATATCGCAGCATTGTTTGGGATCAAAATATATAGTTTTTAAAAGTGAGATATGAGGCACGTTTGTTTTGCTTTCACGAACAAAATTTTACTCGAACTTAGGGGCTACTTGAATATTTAGGTGAACAGGGTGGCCGAAAAACATCATTTTCAAAATTCCCTGATTTTTTCCTGATTTTTCCGTAACTAATTTTTCATTTTCCGTAACCATTAATATTTAAAGGCTTGAATTATAATCTTGTAACATTCATAATATATAATGTTCTATAAATGGAATAAAACGATTTAAAATTAATAAAAGTGAAAAAGTGACCAAAAAAATTCAAAAGCATTCGATGAAATTCATAATAATTCCACGTGAATTTCAAGGAATTCATGATAATTTGATAACACTGCAAAACAATTCAAGTCAAATTCAAGATAATTCAAATGAATTGGAAAAAATTCAAAAAGTTCAAAAAATGCCACTGATTTCAGTTAAATTGAAGTGGATTCAGAGGAATTTCAGTGAAGTGAAAATAATTCGATAAAATTCAAAAAAAATCCAAGTTCATAGAAAACAATTCACAAATATTAAAAAATTCATTGAATTCAGTAAAAGACTTCAGGATAAATTGAACAAAAATTTAAAAAATTTCACTGAATTGAGTAGGATTGAGTGAAATCAGAAGAATTCAGGATAAATTAATAAAAGTTCAGGGCGAATTGCAAATGAGTTCAAATTAAACGCAAAAAATATTTGAAAATCTCTTCAAATGTTTGAAACCCTATGAAATTCCTCACTTCTTGTGAATAAGAAATGGGTCACTGAATTAAATCAGTAAGAATTTTCACTAATTCCCAATACAATCTCTCTGATTCAAATAGCTAGAAATAAATCACTAAGTGAAATTCAAAAGGATTTTCACTGAAAATGAGTGAAATCTCACCGATTCATATTTAGGAAGTGGAAAATTCTTTAAAATACCTTCAGAGCTTTAAAATCCCTTCAAATCATTGAGATCCTCGAAAATCTCATAAAAACCGTTGGAATGTTTTGAAATATATTAAAACCTTTCAGGTCCTGCAAAATCATTCCATATCTTCACAAATTCTAGAAAATTCTTTACATTCGCATGAAAATTTTTGCAAATCGATTGAAATTTTTTTAATCCCATGAAATCTTTTAGAATACCCTTCAATATTTCAAATCCTTTGTAATCATATCAAATAATTGAAGTCTCTCAAAAATATCCTAAGATATTTCAAATCCTCCAAAATCTTTTGAAAATTCCTTGGAATCTTTTAAAATATGCTAAAATCTTTGAAATTCTCAGAATCTTTGGAAATATCTGAAAGTATTCGAAATCCTACACAATCTCTCAGTTTTGATGAATACATTTTTTGAAATCCATTAAAAATATTATAAAATCCTGTGAAGTTACATGAAATCTGATATTTCTTCAAATCCTGGAAAATTTATCAAACTACCTTGTGAGCTTTAAAAATCCCTTGAAATCATTGAAATCCTCGGGAATCTTATAAAATACATTGGGAACTATTAAAATATCCTATGATCCTGTAGACCGAATAAAATATTTTCATACATTTCGAAAGTCTAGGAAATTCTTTAAACCCCTATTAAAATTTTTTTAATTCGTTAAAATCATTCAAATTTTTGAAAATTCCTCAACAAATTTTAAACAACATGAAAATGCCTTAGAATTTTTCACTCTTATTAGCAGTTCTTAATATCGATCTTCTCAACGAATCCAGGTAGGAGTATTCTGCGGTTCAAGATATTCTAGCTCCCCTTCATAAATGATGTTGGAAACTGGCATTCGTATATAAATTATCGGGGTTGAAGGCCGCTCATCCCCTTTAAATGCAGGACGAAGATTTGCTTTTAAAACAGCGTTGTTTGTTTTTACAAAACAATTATGTTCGTGGAAAGTAGTATCATTATTGTCATGGAGAGGAGTGTCAAGATTCGCTTTTGAAAATTTGTGACGGTAACCAGGCATGAATAGAAAAACGCGCTGTGGCGAAATGGGTCGACCTTGTTGTAATATTGGTATTAACGTCCAGCTAGGAAAACCTTCTTCGGAAGCGAAATGGTGTAGAATTCCACTCATAACAATGTCACGTGGCATTTGTACAAAAACGGAGCTGTGGTTATCAACAAATTCTTCTTGGAGTAGTAGTACTGCTGGTGGAATTGCTCCCTGCCTTCTTAACATTGCACCTAATTTATTAATTCATTATTATTTTGTGAGAAGAAACAGAGTCTTATGAATTTTGTGTATACTGTAAAAGTATTTGCTAGTAATCAGAAGCTAGTTGTTTTAATATCAGATTGCGTGATTGACACTGATACCGTCATCTTAAAATTCCGACCAGTAGTACTAGGGATAGAAATGTTGATTAAAGAAATGAGAGCAGTGAAGGGGGAATTAAAAGAGATAAAAGAAGGGCAAAAGAGGATGGAAGAGATAGGAAAACAATAAAGGGCACAAATCAGGGTGTGAGGGTGATGAGGGAAGAGTTGAAGAAGAAGGACGAAAAATGGGAGCAAGAGATGAGAAAAACCACAGGAATGACTAAAAAGTTAGACAAAGAAATGGAAGAGATGAAGAGGAAAGAATATCTTGAGAGTTAGTTAAAGAAATTAGCAGAAAGGGACAGGCGGCAAGCAAAGATAGAGTAGCGGCTAATTAGGGGAACGAAAACAAGTAGATAACAACGCAAAATGAGCATTTAAGAATGAAGGTAGAATTGATGGAGAAAAAGATGGAATCGACGCAAATAAAGAATTGATAGGAAATTGTGGAGAAGGTAAGTGGGGTAGAAAGAGAAATAGAACCTGACTATCATAGGGTTGAGAGTCGCGGAAAGAAAGGAAAGAGAAAAAGCGCTCGAGTTGTTTGAAAAAGACCTTGAAGGGGAAGGGAAAGTAAAGAATGTAGGAACAGAAGGGAGGAAGAGTAAAGAAATCCTAATAGTAGAAATGGTCTCTTGGAAAGCAAACCAAGAGGTCATGAAGAAAAAAAGTGATTTAGGGGAAAGAAAAATCTCCATTGATCATGACCTGACATATAAGGAAAGGGAAATTTAGCCTAAAATTGAAGAAATAGCTAGAAGAGAGAGGGACAATAGAAAAGTTGTTAGGGGAGGATACCAAAAAATCTGCATCGAAGGGGAATGATGCAGTTGGAATGAAGAAGAAGAACTGGAGAAGAAAGGCACGCTTTTCTGAAGTAAGGGAGAGGGGGAAAAGATTAGCGACGAGGTTAGAAATACACATTTTTTTAGATGGTATGCAATATTGAAATGATTGAGATGGTTGTCCTAAATGACAAAACTTATAGAATGATATGAAATTACAATTATCACAATGGTAATGTTCTGCTCAGTGATTGCATAATTTCAACTAAACATAGTAAATACTGAGATATCAAAAGTGCTGCATCTACTAGCCCGACCTCATGATCTTACCAACCGATAGTCACGTTGTTTCTATTTTTTGGAAACAGACGGAAAGAATAAATTTTTAGTTTGGATTAATTTGGAATTATTTAATTTGGAATTAAATAGATTAATTTTCAACCAAATAGTTGAATTTTCAGCCAAAGGATTGATTTTCTATGAAAGAGACGAATTTTCAACGAAATACATAGTTGAATTCTCTACTGAAACCAAATAATTTTCAACCAAATACTTGCATTTTTTACCAAAAAAATGGATTTTCAATAACACACATATATTTCCAACGAAATAGTTTAATTTTTCACTAAAAAAACTTAATTTTTAACTAAAAATGGAAGAGGTAAGTTGCAAGCTGGAAAAATTTAATTTCAAGAAAAAAAAACAAATTTTTGATAAAGCAATCAAGTTTTTAGCAAAAAAATAATTTTCAACAAAAAAAAATGAATTTTCAACAAACTAGTTCCAATTTTAATCAAGTAGTTGAATTTTTAACCAAAAAAGAGGAATTCTCAACGAAAACTATAATAGTCGATATTTTAGCCAAAATAGGTTTCAATTTCAAATCTCAAACAGTTGAATTCAACCAAGAAAGATAAATTTTCAACAAAAGAATTGAATCTTTGACTGAAACGAATTAATTATCAAGCAAAAAATTGAATTTTCAACCAAAAAGATTATTTTCCCACCAAAAAAGTGATTTTTCCACAGAACACATCAATTTTTTACCAAATAGTTGAATTTTCAACAAAATACATAAATTTCTAACCAAATAGTCGAATTTTCATTAAATAGTGAAATGTTCTACTAAAGGAAAATTGTCAACAACAATACGATTTTTCAACAAAATAGGTAAATTCTTAACCGAAGAAATGAATATTCAACTAAAATGATAAATTTGTGACCAGAAACATGAATTTTTAACAAAGTAATTCAACTTCCACCCAAGTAGTTGAATTTTCAGGTTTTAGTTGAGCATTCAACTATTTTGTTCAAAATTTGTCCCTGTTGGTTGAATTCAACTGTTTTTTATTTGAAATTAAAATCTTTTCCAGTTGAAATATCAACTGACATATTTTTTGCTGAGAATTCATCTTTTTCGCTTGCAATTTCAACTACTTGGTTGGAAGTTCAACTTCTTTGTTAAAAATTCATTTTTTTGAGTACAGATTCATCACTTTAGTTGAAAGTTATTTTCTTTGGTTCAAGTGAAAATTCATGTGTTTTCTTGAAAATTCGTCTTTTTGAGTAGAAATATAATTTTAGTGGTTGAAATATCAATTATTTGGTTGAAAATTCATGTATTTTTTTGAAAAATCGACTTTTTTGATAGAAAATCAAGGCTGTAAATTTCAAGGCTGAAAATTCAACTATTTCTTGAAAAATTTATGTTTTTTAGTTGAAGATTCAACTGTTCGGTTTAAAATATATGTATTTTGTTAAAAACTCATGTTTTGATTTAAAGTTTATAATATAAGTTGAAAATTCAACTGTTTGATTGAAAATGTATGTATTTTCTTCGAAACTCATCTCTTCGGGTTGAAAGTGGAACTGCGTTGTTCAAAATTCATTTTATTGTTGAAGATTCATTTTTGAATTTGAACATTCATCTCTCTGATTGGAAATTTAACTATTTTTTACAAAATTCTACACGATATTTACAAAAAATATCGTGTGCACCTTGCGAAAAAACACTCGTTTGCACCACGTATAAAGTTTTGTTTTTAAGTTGATGTATTTTGTTGATGATTCATCTTTTTTGGTAGAAAAATGATCTCCTTAGTTGAAAGTTCACTCATTTGTTGTATGTTCACCTTTTTGTCTTGAAAATTCAACAGTTTGGATGAATTTTTTTTTCATTATTGACTGAAAAATATTTCTTGGTTCAAATTCGTGTTTTTTGGTTTAATTCAAATATTTGGTTGAAAATTCAAATATTTGTTTGAAAATTCCTCTTTTGGCCGTAAAATGTAACCTCGCAAAACCGCAGTAAAATTAATACCCTTAAGGGCATGTGACAGTCTGTCACGTGACCAATTACATGATTTATATTCGGCGGCTTTTTAATTTGAAAAATGTG